>NDGN011064840.1:0-17207 GCA_002564285.1 Tympanoctomys barrerae | reverse complement strand
AATTAATTTATCATATCTCATAAAGGCCTTCATGAAAGAAGACTCCAGAACTGTTTCCAAGAGGAGTGAGAATATTGGCTGTGTTCAACACAGGGGGAAGACTTGGAAGAAGATCAGTGGCAATCTGTAGATCTACAGTAATAATTTAAAAATTAATAGATAACCATAATTTGGGTCACACATTTTATATTAATGATAGAAACTTTTAAATATAGATCTTTTTTGTTTTGTACTTTTTAGGGAAGGGCCTATAGGGTATTCAGGGTCTCACTACTAGAGGGGATTCGCAGTGATTCTCCTGTTTACAGCCTTCCAAATGCTGGAATTATAGGTGTGCACCACCACATCCAATCTCAATCCCCATCTCAACACAGCCCGGGGGGAGGGGGCAATAGGGCAGGCCCGGGGATTGAACCCCTGGGCCCTGCTCTTGCTAGCAGGCGCTTTAATCTGCTGAGCTATTTGGCTGGCCCTCAAATATAGGTCTTAAAGATATTTATTTGCTCCTGGTCTTTATTTCAAAGTTAAAACTCAAGAAAGTGATGTGATTTATCTAAAATTATTTAGACAACTGTTGTTGAATACTTACATTAGATGACTACTATTGTAAATTAATACTGATCTCAGAATTCACCACTAGGTAACAACCAGGAAGAGTTTCTGGATATAGTCAGTAAGGGTGCCGGAAGGGAAGCGGAACACCAAAACCACAGTAGGTACTTTAACCAAGGGGATCTAATAGTCAGGGGAGTGGTTATACAAGTGGTAGGGAACTGAAAACCTGAAATGGGTAACTGAAGGGAGAAGCTACTCCACAATAAGGTCAGTGAACAAAGGAAGAGGTTAGATCTATTGGAACCTAAAAGGTAAAAGGAAGGGCTTAAGGAACTTGGGTCCAAACCCTGGAGGGGGAGGATCTATGTGCCTGTTGATGGCACACAGGAGCTCAGGGGAAGAGCTGCAAGGTGGAGGGCTTTAGATCTCTGGGCAGGAACCCATGTTGCTTACTGGCTTGCACCTCTGAGAAAGCTTTGTGAGGATGGCACCAGGAGATAGAGGATCCTTTGACTCCTGTTGGATGTGTTACACTGGTAGAGGCGTTGGCAGAACCAGCAGAAGGAAAGGGAGAAGGGTATGCATTCTCCCTTCTCTTGTTCTCGCCTTCTTTCTAGAATTTCCATTGCTGAAAACTCTTAGAAAGTAGCTATCACAGGAGAAATAATGATGTTCAAGATTCCTCCTAGCACCCCAGAGCTGGGTCTAGGAGGTTTCAGAGCTTTGAATTTGTAACTTACCACCTCACATAGACAGGCAGCATTCTTGTGGATCATCAGAAGATGCATCTGTCATCCACAGTGACACTGGGTATCAGGTAGAAGCTGATTTCATAGGAAGCCTGCAGGTCATGGCAGAATGACCTGGAGTTGAGATTTGAGTCACTGGGACTGGTATTGCTTAGGACTCCTCTTGTTTGCACAGTGTTCTTGCTTGGGGCAGAGAGAGTGGGTTTGCGTGGGAAGGAGGAGATTGCAACGTGGCAGAGGACTAGGAGGTGATGCCTGTGTCCTTTGTCCAGCTGTGGGTACTAGAAACTCCAGAGCAGCTAGGCTGAGGCAGCAGTCAGGGGTCAGGCAGACAGGGAAGCTGACAACATCGGGAAGATCACAGGAACGTCACTTTCATGCAGCGCAATGAGTGTGCTGGTGTACAGAGGCATGTGGGCACACTGCGGCCTGAGTTTCTGGAAGTCTAAGGAGTTGAGCGGATCTTGATAACATAAATCTACAGCTGTTCAGGCTCACAGAGTAATTGCATGTAATATACGCTATCTTCTGTGCTGGGTGCGGGGCTATGAAGATAACTAGGACAAAGGTGATTCTTCTTTCCAGGAAGCTCACAAGTTCTCAGAACATTGTACCCGTGCTGTTTTGGACACAATGGGAGCTGAGTGGAAGATGAGGTAAGTTGCAAGGCACAGCAAGGACGGCCTTGCAGGGGAGGGGTGAGCTGAGCCCTGCTGTCAGGAAGGACACTCAGGACATGACCAGGTGGGCGAGGTGTGGTGCTATGAAAACAGGAGCGTGAAGTAGGCCCGGATGTGTGGAGTGGTCCAGTGTGCTGAAGAGAGTAGGAGCAGTGTGTGAAGGAGCTCAGGAGCTCCTTAGAGGCTCTGGCTTCTGCCTGTTCCTCTATTTTATTTATTTTTAAATCCTTTATCTATTTGGTACATGGCCTTGCTCTGCAGCTCAGACTTGTAGTGAACCTCCTTCCTCCTGTCCCAGCCTCCCCAGCACTGGGATTACAGGTGTGCTCCACCATACCCAGTTCTGGTAGTTGGCATCATATGAGGCACTGGGGATCGAAGCCGGTTCCTTGTGCTTGTCAGGCAGGCACTTAGACTGCTGAGCTATCCTCCCTTCCTCTGCTTTAGCATGCTACTCTGGAACAGGCTATTTTTGTCTGCGTTTTCCCTTCTTCTCATCGCTGGAGGAAACCATAATTATCAACATCCCAGAGACAGCTGAAGGCAAAGAATTGCATATTTGGACATCATTGGGATAAATAGCCATGGCCTTTGCAAGGACTCTGAATCCATTAAATAATTATTTTTTTTTTACTTTTGAAACAGGACTTCATCTAGTCACTATGGTGCCTTGGCTAGGGTCGAACTTGAGGTTCTCTTGCCCGGCACATCCCAGAGTGCTGGAGGTACAGGCATGGTTATGTAAATAATCTTGAGATATTCTTTTTTTTTTTTCAGAACTGGGGATTGAACTCAGGCCGTTGCGCTACTCTTAAAGGTAGGGCCCAGTGCCCTTGGGATCTGCCTGTTTCTGGACTTCATCCATATTTCCTTTTCAAGATGCCAAGAGGGCATGTTGAGAAGGATGGAGGGCCCTTCAGCCTTAGGGTGTACGCACAGTGTGATAGACAGAGTGGTAGACAGGTTCGGCTCAGTGAGCTGAGCATTAGCGTGTCCCCACCTCCACTTCCAGGAAGCTGTCTGGTAACTACCTGGCAGCCGGCTTGCATCCGCTCCTCCTCCACAGAACCTTTGCCTTCCATCTGACCAGCCTTGACACTCAGTGCCCCAACACTGATGAAGTCGATTCCCTAGGTGTGGGAAAGTCCTAGGGCATCGATTGTTTCCTTCTCCTCACCCCCATGCTTGGGAGCAGCTCTCTGTCAGAACACTCGCTTGCCTGGTTCCTGGAGGTCAGTGCCCTGATGAAAACCGGTGGAATGCTACAGGATCAGACCGGTCTTGATAAATGACAGCAGGGGACGGTGTGGGGAGGGAGAAGGGATCAGCGGAAGTGGGGATAACTGAATGGCTTAAACATAATCCACCTAGGCCTCTTCTTGTTCTACCAGTCTGTCCGGTGACTTCAGAGCAAACAAAAGCTTGTCATTCTGAACACCAGAGTTTCAAAAATATGATCCATAGGTTGTGTTTATTTATTTTTTTTTAATTTTTCTTTCTTTTCTGTACTTAGGACAGGGTCTATGGGGTCTACAGGGTCTCACTACGTAAATGGACCCATAGTGATTCTCCTATTTTCAGCCTCCCAAGTGCTGGGATTACAGACGCTCACCACCATGCCAGTCTCTGTGTTTCTTTTTGAAAGACAAAAATATCCACAGTAATTTGGATATTTTATATCCAAAAATATCTCTTTTGGAAAGTTTTTTATTTTTATTTTTGTTTTATTCAGTTGCTGCCACCCAAGCAGGGCTGATCATTAGTGGGTTGAAGTTCCTCATTAATTTGATAGTTTTTTTCCCCTTAGTCGCTGGGAGACCAGTCAGTCTGATTTCAGCAATGAAAAGCCATTTTTTCACTGAACGGGGTCCTATCTCTGTCCTGCTGTTTAGCTCTGTATAACTTGTTATTTGAATTGTTGTTTGCATTCCCTGACACTTTGCACTGAGCTACATCTCTAGGCCTCTACTTTTTAAATGATTATTTTGAGATAGAACCTGTCGAAGTCACTGATTCAGCCAGGTATGGCCTGAACTTGTGATCCGCCTGCTTCAGTTTCCCAGAGTGTTGGGATCATGCACATGAGCCGCCAAGCCCAGTCAGCTTTGACTTCTGCGGCCTTTAACTCGGAGGTACTTCATTCTGTCTGCAGAACAGGCAGAGGCTGGGTCTAACTCCAAATGAGCTATGTGGAAAGGTACCAGGATTGGGAAGAGACTCTGTACATCTTTTTACATCTTTCCACATGCAGCCAGGGGTCAAAGAGGCAAGACGCCATGTAGAATCATAGAGATCTGTATGGCGATTCTTCCATGGGCTGGCTGTGATGTTACCTAGGGAGAGGATGCCTCCTCCCTCTATCAAGCAGTCAGACAGCCCTAAAGATATATTGATTACAAATGCTGCTTAGATCTCCCAGGTGGGGCCACAGATGCCGGGAACCCAATGGCTCTTGGACACATGTCTCAAGAGTCTCCTTGGGAAGAACTTTCCTGGCCACAGTTTTTGTTTGCTTATTGTTTGATCTTTTGTATCCACCTGAAGGAATACCCACTTCTGGTACCAGTGGGTTTTCAGTCATGCTGAAAGCCCACCGAAGGGCTTTGGCATACAGGATTGAATAGCAAGGGCCTGTAAAATGAAGATTTCTATTCATTTGGGATAGTGGCTGTCCTCTAGGGGCAATCTAGCAAATAGAGGCCAGAGATAATGCTCTACTGACCCTCCCGCAGTGTAAAAGAAAGGTCTCATTCCCTGCCCCGTAAGAGTGACCTGGCTCCACACGACAATAGTGCTGTAGAGGAGACGTTTTGATTTAGGGATGCCAGGTTGCAGAGTATGAAGATGATTGTACTAAAGCTTTTCTGCTGCTTTCTGGTAAGGCTCAAATTCTACCTTGAAGCATGAATGGTCCTGTTCTTCCTCTGCTATTGAACTTTGTTTGGGACCAACAAACATGGCTGACTAGTGAGTCAAAGGAAGAGCCTTCCTTATCATGACTGACTGAGAAAGGTGTGCGTCTCTCTGCTCTAGAGAGTTCTCTGTCCATTCTCAGACTTGGAAAATAGAAGGCCGCCAAGAGAAGCTGTGTACATATGTGTAAGGAGGAAACCCCAGAACTGAAGGAAACTGAATGACCTTTCCGTCCCCTTTTTGCTTTCCAGCACTAAATCCATGGGCCACCCAAAGTAGGAGTGTGGCTTATGCGGTTACCACAATTATTGCCCATGACCCACCGCTTCTGCTTTGTGTGCACTACTTTTGTTCAGTGCTAGGGATGGAACATGGGGCCTCACACAAGCTAGGCAGGTGTTCTACCACCGACTCATATTCCCAGCCCAGTTTTTAAAAACTCTTTCATATGTTTCCTTGTGGAGAGCTGAACCTGCTCTTTGAGCAACGCTTCAGCTACTGCAGGTCTTTATCGGTGTGGAGAGGCACAGTCTATGGCTGAATGCAACTGACGGTTTTATCACCAGGAACTCCCTCAGTCTTTGAAAATAGAGTTTCTGGGATTGGGGAGAGAATAATGCTTATCTGAACTTTCTAGTGATGAAAGATACCGAGGTATTATCATACCTTAAAGAGAAACCCTTTTCGGGTGCAGCATTTTCAGACTTCTTCAACTAGTTAGTTGTGTGTGGAAAATCATCTACTCTTAATAGTTACCCAGTAATGGTAGAAGGAAGATCTTCTCTGGGAGCACACATAATTATTAACAGGGTGGAATCGTCTAGATAATATAGATCCACTCTGCCTAAGTCTAAACCGTATGCTATAATGATAGCTATCCCATCTGGCCTGTCTTGAAATATCCATATTTACAGTTGCTAACCAGTTGTCTCCAGGTGTTAAATACGATGGGCCTTCATGTTTGCCTCCTTAACACTTGACTTCCTCCTCTCTGATGTAAGGCTCAGGCCAAAGGTAAGGGCACAAGTCTTCCTGTCTACTGACTTCAGAGTCTAACAGAAGAAAGGGAAGCTTAAGATCCGAACAAGAATTAAGGACTGGGGGGATTCGCAGGGAAAAATTACTGGGTCTGTCTAATCTACTTTCATATTCCAACACCTTTTATGACTGTTTTAGATTAAAAAAAATCACGCTTCAATGGGTTAATTCTATCAATTTCCCCCACCATATGTTCTCATTAGAACATTTACAACACTCTTTATCTCAGGATTATTGAATTAGGATTGCCAGTGATTAATAAAACGTGCTGTGGACTATGACTAAAAGTTTACATTTTTAAAAATATAGGAATAGTACTTATATTCGTTGAATCATTTTCTAGGCTAGTTTCAACATATTCTCAGTCACACCAATGAATGTAAGTTGTTTTCTAACTAGATATGTATTTGTGAAGTTTGAGACACATTTACTGTGCTGTGGCTTACCAGGAGAGTGTCTAAATTTTCTTTTCTTTTTCTCTTCAGGGCTAAGGGTAGCGTGGCTCTCTCAAGCACATTTTAGATGTTTTCCAAACATCTGTATCTTGCCATTGTCTATCCAATGTGGCTATTATGATTCTTTCTAGTGACCGTAGAGGGTGTGTTTACATATTAGTATGAAAAACATATGACAGGGCCAGTGAGATAGTTTAGTGGGCTAAGCACCTGTTTGGTCAAGCACAGGGGCCGGTGGGTGCTTGATCCCTGACACCATATGCCGCACCGGATCTGCCCCTGGAGCTATGAGGCTAAGGTGGCCACCGAGACCAGGCATTGTGGCTCATGCCTGTAATCCCAGTGCTGGGGGGGGGGGAAGGAGGATCACTACAAGTCCGAGCTGCGTAGTGAAACCCTGTACCAAATACACACACAAAAAAGCATATGACGAATGAGCTCTTTCTATTAAATTTTTATATTGTCTGATTATAGAAGTGATTATGCTCATTGTAAAAAATTTGAAAAACACAAGAATGTAAAGGAAATAAATATACATGATCCCTTCATCCATTTATAACACCGTTACATGTTTTATATGATGAGGGTGCACTAATATATAGTCATATCCAGGCATACACACATGTAAAAAGGCAAAATGTAGAAATATTTTGGTAATTCTATTCTGTATACAATTTCAAGGACTTCAACCATTGTTTTGTACCAATGCAGAATCTTTATTGGCAGTTTTGAAGTGTCTGGTGGTAAGGTTTCCCAAAGGCACTGCCCAGGGACTACTCACTCTTGGTTGTTCTACAAGGCTGGCTTCCACATTGTACCATCAAAAATAACACTATAATGAGTGTTGTTGTCCCAATCTTTCAAGTTTTGTGAGGATGACATAAAATGATCCTTGTGAAATCCCTCTTATAGTGGTAATAAATGATCAAACTTTCTTTCTGTTCCTCTGCTTGCTTTTCTGTGTTTTGTTTTTTAATCTTTGATTCACTTATTCACCTTAAGAATAAGATCTTAGCTGGGTATGGGGGTACATGCCTGGAATCCCAGCACTTTGGGAGGTTGAGATAAGAGGATCACAAGTTCAAGAACAACCTGGATAATTCATCAGCTTAGGGAGACAGGTTTCAGAAATATATATATATATATATATATATATATATATATATGGATAAAAGGACTAGGGTTGTAACTCAGTCTTGGGTTTAATCACTGGGGGGGGAGAGAGAGAGAGAGAGAGAGAGAGAAAGACAGAGAAATCTGAGAATTATGGCTACTTGGTTAAAGCAAACATGTCTTAAGAGCATGGCTTGGGTAACAAAGTTACTTTTCAGTGAATTTATAATAGTTTTTGTATGCATATTGTATCATAATGTAGCTTATGATTGGTTTGTGATGCTTCATGTCAAAATAGAAGAGAGCGGGCATGAAGGTGCGCCATCTGACTGGGAGCAGGTTGCTGTGGTAACTCCAGGCTGGTTTCTAGCCCTATCCAACTGAAGCCATCAGCGGGTCCCGCTGGTTCACAAACTGGTCCAGGCGGAATGACTGTACTTTAGAAGTTTTATCTACCCTTGATCTCTAAAACTAGAGTAGTCATGGGAGGTAAGGCCCAAATACCTCCCTGTTCACCAAATCCATTTAATTCTGCTATACTGGTTCCATAAGATCAGAGCTTTTCTTCTATTTCTGTGTTATACTTCACCTCGTCTTTGTGATTGAGATACTGTCCTAGATACTAGTCCCTTTGACTGGGAGTGACATCCTGTTTGGTTCTTGCCTATTCTTTATCTATTGGGAAGTGCAGTCTCTCCAAGGGGATGTCCCTGCGAAAGCAGAGTATTGTCAGTGTGTGGTACGTCTTGGGACATTTTTGCCCTTGTCTTCTACCCACAGTGAGCTAACTAACTTTCTCAAACATTTATGTGTGTCTATGTCAAGGCTGATGTTTCCACTCCTCTTTTGAGTATTGTCTATCTCCATATATCTCTTCCCAAAGCACCAACCCTGGAGTTGACTCTATACCTGCTTTGAGTCAATCTTTCCCAGAATCCTCTCCTGTTCACGGTATTGGCCTGAGACATGGGATTTTTAGCTTGATCACAAAATGACTCTGGTGTACTTCTGACTATTTTATGGCCATTAGGAGAAGAAACAGCTGGCAAGAAACAAGTTAAACAGACCTGGCTCCTATGGGAATCACAGAGTTAAACATTCTCACCCCTTGGTCTGCTGTTCACATTTGATTGATTTTTTTGATTGGTTGTTTGCCTGACCTGATCAGAGAGTTCGTATAGGAGTTTCTGTTGACACTTTATTTCACTTTGGGTAAAGTTTAAACACCACTTATCACAATCCTGACACATCTGGTAGGTGATTTTTTTTGTCCCTTGCTGTTGTCTACTCCTTCTAATTATGAGAATATAGAGAACAAAGGCATGTTTTACATACATGGGCAACAAATTCATTGTTTTGGGTCTTTTTGAAGAAATGTCTTAGGCATTCTAGGTTGTAACTACTTTTTCTTAGGAATACCTTTTTATTTTATTTTTAAAAAAGGGGAAAAATCAATAAAAACAAACAAAACCCTAATTTTTATTGTTTTTTTTAACCTTCATACTATTTTTCCTGCAGGAGAGAACCATTCATATCTTGGAGAAATGCCTAGGTCCCAGATTTCTTTGCATTTCTTTTTTCAGCTCAGATCAGGAGCTGGAGTTGCAAGTGCCAAGGGGTTATCAAATCTCAGTCTAGACTGATAAAAACTCTTACAGCCCCTTTGCCTTCTGTTTAGTATGGAAATCCTTTCCACAATATCCAGATCTCTGCACCTGTCCAGCACATTTACTTTCAGGCTCCGTCTCATACTAACATTGTCTTCTTCCTCCTAAGAAGCTCCACATTTGTTCATTGTATATTATTTAAAAGAAAAACATAAAACACCACCACTTACCACTTCTGCATCAAGATCCAATTGGGCATGACTCAGCCTTACCCTAGTTTCAGGTATACCATGGCTTTATAGGATATAAAATTTGATATATCCTAAAATTTGCATTCCCCCCCCTTAGAATTTGCCTTTAAAGAATCTAAATATCTAATGTAAAAAGATATTTAAACAGTTTCCTACTAACAAAGACAAATACAGCCATAGCAGTCAGTCACACTTGCATTCACATTATGGTAAGGCTAGTAATAGTGATACCCAACATGCATTGAACATTCTCCCTATTATTTTAAGTCCCTGACTTGAGCAAATTCATTTCTTCTTCATATGAATAGCGGGAACAGTCAGTGCTATTACTGACACTCTCATTTTACAGAGAAGCAAACCTAAGATAACTAAGAATACAGAAATCAGAATTCAAAATGAAGCCTTTCATCCCCCAAGTCTGTAGCCTTTGCCAGTTGGCCGTATAACCCAGTTATAAAATTAAAAAAAATGAGAAATACCATGAGAGAGAAACTGTGGTCTCTCTTAGGAACGATTCATCTCTGGTGCGGGCTTGTTTCCAGGGATGAGGGAGAAGAAAATAATTGGTTTAATCTGTTGGCCACCACCTGTAATTTGCAGCAGGAAGGCTCTCGCTCAACTAGACCTTGGTGTTGTGATGATAATGTTTTATGCTTTTGCTTCAGCAGGTGACAACAAAAAAATCAATGGATTGTAATTATAGGACCTTGAAGTTTAGTGTGGTTCCAGACTGTAATGAAAATTCATTTATGTTATGACAGCCCCAGATCAGCAATTTATCTCTCCGCAAATGGTAGGGTGGTTTATGATGCTGTTGGTTTGTTACCTCTTACAGGAGGTGTAGATAATGTGCCAAGTTACCCTGTGAGTAATAGGCTGTTTTCATAATGCAGGATAAATCAATCACATAGCCTTCTTGTGTTGGCTTAATGAGGTTAGATCAGCAGGCATCAAGCTTGGGAAACAGTTGTTGGTCAACAGGCTCCAAGTGCTGACAGAGGATCCTTGGAAAACTGAATTATAGTGAGTGCTCAGCAGTTTGCGTGTAAGTGGGTGGTAAAAATCTGGGCTATTGGATTTGGAATTGGTTTTCAAGATGGCAAGAGTATTGGGATACAGTTGAAGCTGCAGAGAACTTTTCAAGATTAGTAGGGTAGTGAAATGAAACAGAACAACAAAAACAAATTTAAAAGATCTTATCATTTTCCTATGCCATGGTAATTTCATTTAGTAAGGTGGTACATAGACAGGAAATGGGTTATAGAATATCACCATGAAGGGTGACCCCCACAGGGACAGCATTTGAACTCACCATGATCAACATTGGTTGAGGTGCAGGCAGTTGTTTTGTCGTAGAATTTAATGACTCCCTATCTTTCCAAGATGCTTGGTGTTGCAAGAGTCTTCCTTAACTGCTGGAGGTGGAGTCATGTCAGGGTAAGGCATTATGCTTTCTCTTTGCTCTTCGTACCTTGGCTTTTCTCAAGAGGAGTTAGAGGTTGCCTCTGAAAATGCCTTAGGCGTTTGACAATAAGGACAGTGTAAAAGCTATCTGAGCCTTCCTGTCCTTTGGGTAAAGATTTTTGGGTAAATATCCCATGAGACAATGACACAAGCTTCCCCCTGTGTCTACTACTAATAACAGCACCGAACAACAGTACATTAATCATGGAAGATTGTGCTGGAGGAGCTGGAAGAAAGAGAAGTAGAGTCAGTGAGGGCCTGGGAGGTGTCCAATAAACAAAGTCTCTGTTTCAAAGCCAGCCTCATCTTGCTTTTTGGAATGAAGCCATAATCCTTAAGAAAATCCCAGATGAGAAATCTTGGAAGATGTTTTGCCCTAGCTAATGCATGTCAGGTTTCTATTTTGTATCTTCTATTCAGAGACTTAGACCGAACAGAAAAAGCAAAGGTTCTAGTTCTTGTCTCCCAGGAGATAGAACTACATTGACATCTAAGCAGGAAGAAGATAGTTGAGATTTAAGAAAGTACTTCCTATGGGGTGTATCAGTAGGGCTGCCTGGGTTGTGGTGTAGTGATAAACAACCCTCAGATATTTTTCACCTTTTACTGTAAGCAATCCAGTTACCCACATAAAACAAATATTTATTGTATTATTATAAAGCTAACATTCTTTTAACCAGCACTCAGATCAGAAAATAGGGTGTAGGGAGCCTCTACCCATCTTTTTATATTCTCTCTCCTAAGATTATTTACCTTTCTTTCACCAGAAGTTCTGTGTGTCTCGTCATCCTTATTCTGGGATCTTGGCTGACAGAACTTTCTGGTACATTTCAAGTTAGCATGGTGGAGGGAGCAGTGCATTCTGGGGAAACACTTGAAGTTCTGTTTCATTCACAGTCAACTGGTCTTGCGGGGCATATGGCCACACCCAGTACCAGAGCCCAAGAAACGTAATCTCTTGATATGCCCAGAAGGGGGAGCGGAGGAGGGACTGGGAAGATTTGACAAACAGAACTGAAGTGTACCACTATTGCATCCAAATTCTGGGTTCAAATATCAATGCTATCAAAGTTCCGAAATACTTGGTCTTTTCATTTCTACAAGTTTAAAAGGAAAATTCACAGGGTCCTTGTCAGATTTAAATGAATTAATGCTTTAAACACTTAAAGCTCTGACAGCGAGTTGTAATATTTACCAAGAGCTTATTATTATAAAGACTGTTCAAACATTTCGTTTTCAGGAAAGACACTCAGGATTCAAAGAGATTCTGTCCAGTGCTAAGATGGACGGGGCAGGGCAGCAGGGCCTTTGTGTTGAGCTTCCCTAACTCCATGGGTAAGCACAAAGTAAAGGAGCTAGGGACCATCTTTTGGAGCATCTTGGGGTCTTTCTGCTTTCCACTGCTTAATTTGTTAACTAGAGGTCGGGTGTGGAGGGGATGGAAAGAGAGGAAAGCCGAGACATCCTCAGTGCTAGATAACTTCGAGGTTGCTGTTATTGCTTCAGGATGTTCGCCTTTCCCCTTCTGCTGGAAGACAAGAAAGTGGTTCACGTGCGAGAGGTGGGATCACGCCCCTCGTCTCCCTGACAGGAAAGCTGTCAAGAAGCCCATCCCTATAAACACTAACCTGGCAAGTGGGATGGAGCCTCCATATGGAAAATCAAAGTAAGGGCCCTGGCAGGGAGTTGCAAAGATGGTTTGCATCAGAAGTAGAGACAGCCTCTGGATATCGGGGTGGGGGTCCTGGGGGGGCCGTCTGTACCACTGTGCCAAGATGGCTGGGGAACCTGGGCCAGCGAGTTTCCATTCTGGGGAGAAGGCAGGGCCTGTCTGTAGTGGCAGCCAGATCATGGCAGGTCTCTGGTTTAAATTCGACTCATCAGAGGGTCCTCGGAGCTAATTGGGAAGGAGCCGGACTGTGTTTTCTTTCCTGCCTAATAACAAGGGGGAATTGCTTACAGCTCTGGACTTTATTAGGAGAGAATTTGACATTGTTTTGTTAGGCAGAGGCTCTGTCCAGGGAGCTAATCTCTCACACCTGTTTGGCTTTGTTAAGGAGCCAAGGGCCCCTGGCCTGTTTGCTGTTGGTTATTACAGAGACCCATGGGGGGAGGAACCAGAGGAGGGATGCACACTTCCCTTCTCTTTACTAACTAAAGATCTAGCACCAAAGGTGCCCAGACAGCCAGTGATAGAGTTCAGGAGTGTCATATCTGTCTTTAGATTGCATCCGTTCAAAAGCACCGGCGCCCTCAGTCTTGTTTCAACACTTGCTGTCTGCAGGGTCCCGTCCTATGGTTGCAGCAAGCAAGCTGGGCAGGGCTCCTACTATTTGGGGATTGATGTTAGTTATCCCCAGAAAGTACTGGAACATCTTTCGTGATTCTAGGAAGCTGAGAGCTTTGAAGCCAAGGAGTTCCTCAAGGAACTGCTCCTGGCTCTTTGCCTGGCGTGTTCTTTCAGTGGAGCGGGTTTCAACAGTATAGACTATTTCACTAGCTGGAGAATCTGGCCCTTTATTCTTCAGGGAAATTTTACCCAAATTAATGCTCCCTGGATAATGGTCCGTAGAGCCTAAGTGGAATACAAAGTGGGTATCATGCTCCGGGGGAGACTGGAAAATCCTTCTTTTTGTGGGGTGAACACAGGACAAACCCACTGCCTGTGGAGGCCAGCTGCATGCCCTCCCTCTAGTGACAGGGTTCTGGCCCAAGAAGAGTGCATCAGTGCTGGAGCAAGAAGGACAGTGTGTATCAAAAGGGACAGTGACAGCTCCGAGGGACAGACAAGTGTGTCGTCTTGCCGTGCACAGCAGCTCTACTTGTGAACTGCAGCTGTGGGAGTTGTATCTTAGCTAGGGCCACCTACATAACTTGTGGGGCTCATTGCACAAGGGGCTGACATATCGTGTGGGCCCAGGGCTCCGACTCCTGTAGGACTCATGCCACCCAAGATGGCAAATTCCTCTCTAGGCTAGGCTCATCCTTGAGATCACATAGGAGAGGGGCTGTCCCAGTGTCGGGGTGGGTTGCCACCTTTCCTACCGCAGCAAATCCAGGATGTGTCCCTGTCTTCTGTGTATCTTCTGTGTACTGAGTCTAGGGGCCTGGAGAACACCGATAGCAAGAGCAGAACATCATTGTTTCTTGAGTCCAGGATCAGGTGCTTCCCTAGGTTGCTTCCCTAGGTAGCAGGCCACAGAGGTCACAGGTCTCGGGGGAGGACAGGTGGGCCCAGCAAGCTGGGCGTGCAGAGCAGGTTTATATGATCCCACTGTAAGGAAGCAAGAGGGAGGGGGAGGCGGGAATGCTCTTGAGTATAGGCTAGCCTGCCTGAGCCCTGCCGCATGCTTCACCTGGCTTTTACAAAATGTAAATTGAGAAAGCTCTATTAGGAATTTCGTAAGTCTAAGCACGAGAAGTTAACTTCCAAGACAGAGTCCTTAGCCCCTCCCACCTCCAGTGTACCCTGGGCAGTCCCACTAGTGGCTACTTCAGGAAGCTGGTCCAGGTCTTCATTTTACTACTTAGAACTAGTGGAAGCTACAGCATGATCCATTCTTTTCTCTACTAACTTATGATGAAGCAAGTAGCTATGGTAAAGAAAAATGTTGGTGCATTCACGGCATGCAGAGCCTACTTTCCTCTGAAGGATCCGTGTGGGCATCCTCATGACCAGAGAGACCCACCTGCTTGCTCCTTGGTGGTATGAGATATACTTACAGTGTTGCTTTTTCCCACCTCGCTCTTCCAAGAGGTCTCTATCCTCCTGTCTTGTGTTCTTGTGACCTTCCACAGAAAATCCCCTCATAGCTCCCCTCAGGCTTCAGGAGGCGACCCACAGAGTAGGGTGTGCCTGTGCATATGCAAAACACAAACTTATGTTAATGTGATTGCTTAGAAAAAGGGCTTCAAGCAGACTAAGGTTCTTCAGTGGTTCTTAGAGGTGGCTGGGGAGAGACAGCGGCAGTGACCATCACCCAGTCCCTGCCTTGATCTCATTCAATCCCAGCAACTTGCGCTTACACCCTGTTGTAGTTTGTCATTTTACAAAGGGTTTTGCTTGAGAAATAGGAAGGGGCCTGCTATTCTAAAAACAGCAGCAGCAGCAGCAGCAAGGAGAAAATTGAGAACCCTAATCAGTAGATCAGGGAATCTGGACTCTAGCACAGGTAGCTGTCACAGAGCTTGAAGGCTGTGAGCAGGGGTCACCTGAATGGAATGCCCAGCCAGTAAGTGGGCAAATGGACCGAACCAAACCTGGATTCTGACACTAATGGTTGGCTGGTAGTCTTGGCTGGGGTTGACAGCATGGCTTTCTGATCTGAACCACTTTCTTGCTCAAACTCAGGACTAAGAAGGACGGACCCTCCCAGCAGAGCTGCAGAAGAGTATTTTGGCTCATCTGTGGAAAACACCGGGCTGAGAAACATAAGATCTGGGTCCAGTTTTTACCTCAGCCTTCCTCAGCTGAGCAGCCTTGGGGGCTTATGAAAGCTGTTCGAGTCTTCCCGTGCTCATGCGTGACCCGGGTGATTGTCTCACTTGGCTTTCTCCCCAGGTGTTAACAAGGCTCACATGATAACCTCCTTGCAGAAGGCCTCTGGGGGACCAGGGCCACTGCCCAGAGGTAGGGATGACTGAAGCCAGAGATTGTCTCTCTTGCTCAGCCTTGGATGTGAATTGCTTGGGGAAGCCCTGATGACACAGCAGGGCCTGAGACGCTACTCTCTTGAGCTGCAGTATGTTTCTATCCGTTCTCTTCCTTCAGTGTTTTGAGATCTGATTCTATTAGGCCAAAGTTGAATGATGAGCAGAGCACACGTACACACGTGTATGCGTCCATGCACATCTCATCCATCATTAAAATTACCCACTTTCTCTCTCTCTCTCTCTCTCTCTCTTTCTCTCTCTCTCTCTCTCTGTGCCCTGCTCAGCCCTTCCTGGAGCTGGCGGCTGGTGCTGCATGGGGTTCTGGGGATCAAACTGCGGTCCCTGCGCGTGCCTAAGCAGGCACTTTAGACTGCTGAGCTATCTCGCCAGCTCCCACCCCCCTTTCTTTTCTAATGCATTTAGTGCAAGGTCTACAGGGTCTCACTACACAAATCGGACTCTCAGTGATCTTCCTGTTTTCAGACTCTCAAGCGCTGGGATTACAGTTGTACATCACCATACCCAGTCTCAGTCACCGTCACAGCGCACGCCCGATTGCTGGGTCTGCCTAAGCAGGTGCTGTAGTCTGATGCGCTATCTGGCTGGCCCTCTCCCACCACTTTCTTTAAATGTAGTTATGATATTGGGCAGTGCTGTGTTGGTAAATGTTTAAAATCAGCACTCTGGGGCCAGCCAAATAGCTCAGTGGATTAAAGTGTCTGAAAGTAGGCGCAGGGACCAGGGGTTTGATCACCAGATCTGCCATGCTGGCCCCGCCCCTGGGCACTCTGAGAGGGTGATTGAGACTGGGCTTGGTGGGGCACGCCTATAATCCCATCTATTGGGAGGCTGTAAACAGGCAGATCAGTAGGAGTCTGATCTATTAGTGAAACTCTGATCACCTTGTAGATCCTTAAAAAAAAAAATCAAATTATAAATTTTGTTGAGATAAAGGATGTGTAACACAATTTTGCTAATAATTACAAAATACATTATATTGCAAAACCCAAAGAGGTAATTTTTTTTTCTCACAAAAAGCATTTTGTTGATTTTGCTTTTCTAGTATATGAAAAAGTTTCATTCATTTTTTCAATAAGAAATAAGAAAATGAATACATACTTAGTACTGAGCTGAAACTCTATTTCTAAATCAATGATGTAGGTGACTTATTCTCTCAGTCAGTGAATAGTTTTTGGTCAGTGGAGGAATATTTCCTGAAAAATTTCAGTATTATTTTATGACACAAAAGAACCTAGAACAAAATACTGTTATGTTCAATCTGCATAATTCATATTTCTTCATCTCTCTCTTAATCTCGAGATTGCCAATCTGTGAATCCAGCAGCTTTGCTTGATTCAAAAACTTGGCAAAGAATGATTCTTTTTGCTGTTTTGCACTCTGCACAGTAGTTCTCACCATCTCCTGGTGTTTGCACTATTGCATTTTTATGCTAAAATATGACCTGAGGGCCATGGAGCTAGCTCAGTAGAATAAGCACTTGACTGGTAAGTACAGGGTCCTCAGTTCAATCCCTGGTACTGCAAAAATAGAATAGAATAGAACAGAACAGAACAGAACAGAATAGAATAAGATATGAGAGCAAAGATGGAGTAAGCGATGTAGTAGTCATACCATACGTAGAAACACAAAGACATATAGTAACTTCTTTTTTTTTTTTTTTTTGTGGAACCAGGGATTGAACTCAGGCCCTTGCACTTACCAGGTAAGT
>NDGN011064814.1:0-11637 GCA_002564285.1 Tympanoctomys barrerae | reverse complement strand
TTCCAATTAACTGCTAGATTAAAAAATCTTCTGGAGATTCTCAGGATCATTGCCTTGCCCATTCTTCTGTGTATTTTAGTGAGTAAAATATTTTAGAATTTAAAAAATAAATCATAGTACATCCATATGATGGGATACTATGGTAGCATTAAAAATAGTGAAGCAGGGCTGGGGAGATAGTGCAGTGGTCTAAGCACCTTCCTGAAAAGACATGGACCCGAGTTCAATCCACAATACCACATGCCCTGCCAGCCACCAAAACCAGGCATTGTGGAGCATGCCTGTAATCTTAGCACTGGGTAGGCTGAGACAGGAGGATCACTATGAGTCCAAACTGCATAGAAAGAACTGTATTGAAAGAATAAAAATACAAATACAAAAACAAACAAACCAAACACCCTATAATCCAACAAGTGAGGCAGCATTCCTGGGGACTGGGTCTGGGCACTCCCTGAGGTTGGGAACATCACCAGGACCTAGCCAGAAAGATCACAGTTTTTCAGAACTTGTCTCAAAGTTAGAAATTCTAAGCTTTCCTAGAGGATGTAATACCTTGGCAGCACCCGGAAGTCTTCTTTTTTTTTCGGAAGTCTTTTAATGATGAAAAGTTATTAGTGGCAGATACATTTTAGTTAAAGACATGAATTTAACATGTGCTCTTAAAATGCTTTCATCTAAAGAAAAGTTGGTTTTGAAATTTTCAAGTGTTTTATTTTATTTTTGGTACCAGGAATCGAACTCAGGACCTAGTACTTGCCAGGCAGGTACCATGCCACTGAGTTCTGTCACCAGCCCTTCAAGTATCTTAGAGGAAATGAGTCATTTACTTCCTTTCTGATAGATATCTGCATTTCTAAAATAAAGATCAAAACATCTGCTCAGCCAGTCTCTGGTTAAAGATAGAGCCTGAGCTGCAGAGAACAGCAGGAGGGCCTGGATCTTCTTGGTGCTCTTTCTCTCACTGTGAAGCCTTGGCTTTTTTATTTTATTGCATGGACTTAGTTTGGCAGTATCTAGGGCCTTAGGCATCCTAGGCAAGCGCTTTATACCCCCCTCACATATACATACCCCCTTCCTTGGGGAGTTACATCCCCAGTCCTTTAAACAATTTTATTTTGAGACTGGGTCTCACTGACTTGCCCAGACTGGCCTTGAATTTGATATTTTCATTTCTCAACCCCCTGAGTAGCTGGAAAAGCAAGTGTGCTCCACCACACCTGGTTACAATGCCTTTTTTAAAAAATTGGGTCTTTCTGAGACAAGGTTTCACTATGCCTTTCAGGCTAGACTTGAACTCACTTTGTAGCCCAGGTTGGCCTCAGACTTGCAATGATCCTCCTGCCTCAGCCTCTCACGTGCTGGGATTCCAGATGTGCACCACCATGCCTGGCCTACGATAAGGTTTTTTTTTTTTTTTTTTTTTAAGTGAACAAGATCACTTGTGTTTCTACAATGATGATAAGAGGAAGCAAATAAAGAGAGGCTTACAGAGAAGCAGTCAGAGGCAGCTTGGTTTTCATGTATGCCTTTTTGTACTGGGACCAAAGCCTTGCTAGCTCCCTACCTGCCTATAGGATCAAGCTGTGCCCCATCCTACAAGGAACTGGCTCAGCATCAGGAAGACACAGCATAACAGAAAAGGTAAAGGATGTTAGCAAATACCCGAAGTCCTGCTCAACAAGCCTGGCTCCCTTTGTATTAGTCATCTAATGACTCTGAATCTATCTATCTATCTATGTATCTATCTATCTATCTTTTTTATCTATATACATTTTAATCTTTTATTTATTTATGTATTTTTATTTGGTACAAGGTCTTACTATACAGCTCGGACTCATAATGATCCTCCTGTTTCAGCCTCCCCAGTGCGGGGACTATAGGCATACGTCAACACACCGTTTCTAGGCATGCTTGGCACACCCAGGTTCTGCGGCCAGCATGGAATGGGGTACTAGGGATCAAACCGGGGTCCTTCGGCTTGCTAGGCAGGTGCTTAGACCACTGACCTATCTCCCCAGCCTCTTGTTTATATTTTTAAATTATTTTTAAAAAATCTTTTGGGTTTTTTTGTCTTGTTTTCTTAACAATAAGGTCAGGTCATACTCATCTAAAAGAAATGATATGAGACACATATATCCATATGCTTTGTAAACTGTGTAACACAGTATTTAGAGATGAGAGGAAGGGAAGGAACTCCATTCTTCTACCTCCCCGAGCTCCAGCATCTGGGCTGGCCAAAGCAGCTGGGATACTAGTGGCTACCCAAGCTCAGAGATCTGTGATGGGAGCTGCCTGCTGGTTACAGCAAAATGATCTGATTGCCAGCCAGCTTCTCAGGCACTCTCCTGGCTTCTGCAGCTCTCTCATCTTGTGTTTCTATGTGCCTCTGAAGAATCAGAGTGGGATTCTCAAAACAAGGACTTCTGAACACAGGCAAGGGTGAGGGGAGATAGATGTGGCTGAGCTGGTCATTTTTTCATCTGCCCTGCATTCCCATCATCTCTGCAGTGACTGCCAGCCTGGAGAATTCTGAACGGAACATTACACACTCTTGGCAGCCTTTCTCTTTGTTGAGGCAACATAAAAGCGGCCCGAGAGCTGCCAGCAGAGTGGCTGCACATGCTGAGGAGATAATCTGCAGATCCTCCTTCCCTTTGGAGACCACAGCTTGATTTTCCAGGGCCGTCACTCAGATGAAGACTTACAGAGGGCTTGTCAGCGGGGGCGCACTAGGTGACAACGGGCTGCAGGGAGGGGAATTAAATGAAGATTAGTGGGGCAGAAGATCCTCACAAAGGCGTGTGGAGAAAGGACACATGGCTATGAATTTATACATCACCTCAGCAGGCCTCCACCTCAGGGTCACTGCCATGGGAGTAGTCAAGCCTACTTCAAAGGGGTATGGTGGGGGCCTGGGAAACAGTGCTGAGGAGTGGCCAGCACAAGGGCTGGGGTATACTAAGTGTTCAGTACTGTTTGCTTATGTGATTAACTACCACCAAGAGAGACCAAGGGAGGTGGCACCAGGGCAAACCACGCTGAAAAGAATGCTACTGAAAGGAGAACACTGAGCATTTTGCGTGAGTTCTGGCTGCCTTTTCTCTTGGGAATTCTTTGAAAGAAGGGCCTCAGTGACTTCCATGATCAATGGAAGGCTTTTTCTCATTTACTGGGAATATTACTGCTGTGATTGCTAGTGATGCACACCTGGTGGAGCACTAGGAACTGACTTATTCTTTTCATCTGTTTTCAAGCAGACCAACTTTGGCTCCATCCATACCAAACCACCAGCAATCCCCAGAGGACACACAGGGTCTGAGGACTCGGGTTTACTTTGTAAATGACGTGAGCAAGGCCAGTAAGAGGAGCTGAGTGAGCGGCAGGGGTGGGGCAAGACCTCCCAGGTCCCTGTGCCTCCACTGTACAAGCCTGCACACTTCCAAATAAGCAGGAGACATGAAAAACCACTCTTAGTCCTATTAGGTGTGATATAGAATGGTAGCTATGCTTTATAAAGCTCTTATCAGTTAGAAGTATATATGGTAGTATTTACAAATGAAACCGCATGGTGTCTATGGTTTGCTTTAAAAATACTGTGGTACAGTGGTAGAGAGGAAGAGTGAGAGCATATATGTTTATGAAAATAGATGAAACAAGATCAGCAATATGTTGATAATTTGGTTATGAGTATGTGGGAGGTTCATTATATGGTTCTCTCTCCTGTGAACATTTCCATAATAGAGAGTTAAATAATGAGGGGCAGAGAAGCTGGTACTGTGTGTTTTGGTGGAGCTCCTTTGAGCTCATGGAATCTTCTGCATGGCTATATCCTGATGTGGGTGGAAAAGAAAGCCCATTTTTCTCCCTCTGGACCTGAGCAGAGAAGGAAATCAGCTGGTCACCAGCCTCTCTAGGTCCACAGCCCTCCTCAGACTCCTCCAGTGTGTGGAGACTGGAAGCAGAAGAGTACGTCGGGCACTTGCATCCTCCCAGCTCAGCACTGGAGAAAGTGGTCAAAAGCATCCATCTAACCCTACGTTCCTGGATTCTATCTTTCTCTCTCAAATTTTCAGAGTTTTTCTACATCGTTGTGCAATAGTGGGGCTGGAACCTAGTGCCTTTGCACTGAGCTACATTGCCAGCTGTTTTTCTTTTATTTTGCTTCTTAAACTTGAGACAGGATCTCAGTAATAAAAAGGGCTCAGGGTGTAGCTCAGGGGTAGAGCATCTCTGAGTTCAATCCCCAGTACCAGGACAAAAGCTCTCAAAGCTTGATGTAAGGAGGAGGGAACAGACTTGCTTAGTAAACGGATGGCTGGAATCAAAGGCAAAGTGCTTTGTGTTAGAAGCACAACCAGCTAGATGTTTTACCTAACACATTTTCCAGTGAATATTTGTATCTCTGGAGAGAAGTCCCTATGATTTTTGCCAAGCAAAGTTTTGGGGGTTTTTTTGTACTGAGAATTAATGTCAGGACCTCACATTTGCCAGGCAGGTGCTATGCCACTGAGCTATAGCCCCAGCTTCAAGAATGTATTTTTTTTTAATGGCAGATAATTGGAAAATTACTCAACCTACAGCATCAGCTACAAGTATCTTCTGGGTAGGTAAGCTCTTCTGGAGAATCTCACAGTGCCTGGTTTTCTACTCCACGGTCTCATTTGCATCTGAAAACAATCCTGCAAGGCTGAGTGGTGATCTTAGAGACCTGAACAATTCCGAAACTTCTTCAGACTCACAGAACTCTAAGGGCAACTTTGGTACTGAGCCCAACCTACCTGAGGAGCCCACACTCTCTGCTCTCCTGCTTCACCTCTGAGGCACAGTTCTGTGCCTACTTGTTCTCTATCAACATTGCCACACTGCTGTGGCAAATGAAGCTGTGACAGCTGTATGTGAACAGAGTAATGGTCTGGCTAAATCTGTATCTAAGGAGCAGAGAAGTGTACATTAGAGACCAGAAAATCCCAAGAGACTTAAGGCTGGAGGTGAAGCAGCAGATGTAATCACGCCCGTGGCCATCACCTCTGGAGAACTCCTGGCCATCACGAGTCTATTCTGCTATCCTTGAACTTAATTACATCTGTCTACTTTTTCAACCAAACCTACCAGGCTCTGCTTGTTCCTTGGGAGGACAAATGAAGTTACGAGCCTGTTATCTTTTTTTTTTTTTTTTTTGCTTTGACAGCAGTTTAGGATGTCTTATATCTTTGGTGACAATGAGAGTTCGTGACACTTCCATTCCAGATCTCAATTGCCCTTCTCTTCACTCTGAGCAGCCTGCTAGAAGAGGGTGCAGGAAATCCCAACACATTCAACTCTGCTCTCTTACAAGCACTTTCTTTTTATATCTCATCCTGTGGAAATATAGTGGGCCTCAAGGCTCCCTTGAGATCCAGTTCCTCTGTGGTCCCTTCCTGCCACTGTCCCTAAGGCTCTGGCCAATCCCTGCTACCTGGGAGGCTGAGGACAGAGGATTGTAAGTTTGAGTTCCAGCTTAAGCAATTTGGTAAGATCCTGTCTCAAAATTAAAAATAATTTTCTTTAGGACCAGGGGTGTAGTTCGGTGATAGAGTGCTTGCCTAGCACATACAAGGCCCTGGATCCCATCCTCAGCATTGATAAAAGGAAAAGAAGAAGTGGAAAAGGAAAAAGATTCAGGCTCCTGGAACCCACAATTATTTCACCGGAATCATCCATGGTCCCACTCCTACTGCTCTTCGATGTTTAAAAACCAGGACTGCAGGAGAACAGCTCAGAAATTCCCTTAGCCTGAGTGCTGTAAATCTGCAATGGTGGGAAGGATTAATTGTGTCATGAAGTGGGAGAAGTAATAATTAAACCGATTAAAAAGGAGGTGGCTGGAGAGGGATGCTGGAGTGAGAGTGCTGAAGGAGGGAGGAAGTGCTAGGCACAGTCATTCCTGAGGGCTAGGCCGGCCACTGTTCGAGGCCCTTGTTGGGGAGCCTGAACAAGGTGAAAAACCTTCTGGGCCTGCCTGCCAAGCTCTGCTATTAGTCATCCTTTGGAAAAGGCAGAGTGCCTGGTTTGCATTCTGGATCACCATAGGAGGTGGGAGGCTCCCTCATAAGTGAACAATGTGGAGAATGTGAAGGGAGCAGTTCCAGTGTGAAACAAACATTTCTTTTGTTTCAGGGCTGGTTAGAAACACCGAAGTGCTGAGATAGCAGCTTCTGTCCTCACTGGGGCTGAGGCCTGAGAGTTGGAGCAGGCTCCTCTCCCTTAGCACCTTCCAGGGGTCCCTCAGCTTGCAAAATGTGAGCCAATCACAGCAGCATTTATGTGTAGTCCAACCTGCTTTTCTGCCTTTCTGGTTCCACTTCCTTGGCTTGGGTTGCTTTTTCTTCTCTGGCTGTGACCGACTTTACCAATGTCCCTATCATCTGGTTCTTTTCTATATCTGGATGTGCCCTTCCCTTAGCATTTCCTTAGGCATGGCACAGTGACCTGCTTTGGCCAAGGACACATCAGGAATAGGGATGTGTTACTTCGAGGCAGCAGTGCAGTTCACTGTTCATCTGTGGTATTGGGAAGTGAAAGTAAGGCCTTGGCCACTGGCATCTGGGTCCCCTCTCCCTCCTTTTAAAGCTTGAGAGGGGGTTTCACTACATTACTAAATTGCCCAGGATGGGCTTGAACTTGGGATCTTCTTGCCTCAAGTCCCCAGAACTGGGATTATAGGAATGTGCTCACACACCCAGCTGACAGCAAGTTTTAAGAGCTAGAGTGTAATATTTCATGTCTTCTCTTGCCCTGCTTCCTTGATTTTAGAAGCTATATGTCCCAGATGGTGCCACCATAAGAAGAGGGACCCCTAGCAAGCCCAGATTAGTGAGCTACCCCTAAGGGCTATGGGATTTGTATGAGTAAAATACTTTATTGTTTTTGACCACAAGATTTGGGGGCTACTATTACTGTAGCAGAACCAAGTGTACCCTGATGGATGTGCTATATCAAGCTTTCAAGCCCTTGTCACAGCCTCCAGTGCCATTATGTAGCCCAACAAAGTATGTGAGAGGAGAGATATCTGCTAAGTCTCCTGAGGAGCTCTGAGCCATCCATACCTCACAATGCTCTAAACTTAAACCCTGGACCTAGTATGCCACTAGAATCTGTTAACTTTACTTTGGACTCAAACAAAATGGGCTTCAGTGAACTGAGTGTTACCATTATGCCCTTGAGGTTAGTTCTTTTGTTTTCAATTAAAGTTTGTTATTAGAATAGCACAATGAAATCTACTATAATACTTGCTGTGAAATTTTATTTCTAGCATACATTTTGTCCCCAGAATCCTCTACATAAAAGGCTCTTGAGAATATTCTTTTAAAATTCAACTCCCATTCTCCAAAGAATATTATGCTCCTATCTCTTGGATAATGAGAACTACACACTTCTCTTTTTACTTCAGCCATCAGGAAGTTCTGTGTCAAATATGAAATTAGTGTAACATATCTGTCAGCCCTTATGTATTGCATATACCAGGACTCTTTGTCCTGGTCTTGGTTTATTTCCCTAATCTTGATTTTTCTATTTCTGTTGTATCATCATTTGATAATAGTAAGGTAAGTAAAATCCTTTCTGGAATGAAACAAGTTGTAAACAAACCAGACATAAAAAACCCCTATCCCATCTGTTGCATGCTCAACCAGTCTTGGTAACCTTCCTACACCTTGGCCTGCCACTCCTCAACTCTGCTGCATGAGCCCTACGGTTCTTTCCATGGGAGGTGATTTATCAGCTTTATGAACCGAGATGTGCCAGTTACTTGGAGACAGTGCCTTATGGTAAAAATGCTGTGACCAGAACTATACAATGCCTTGTCTGGCTTTACTTTTTGTTGTCACATGTAACAAGGCAAGTTATTACTCCTGGCCTCTGGATTTCATGTACCTAGAGGCAATTTTGAAGGTTAAACAAAATGGCAAAAGTTTTGGTATGATCCTCTATTTTCTAGGATACTGGCATTATTCCAAAAAGCTTCAATTAACATAGTCCTTAATATTACAAATAATAAAATACAAATTGTGCCACTCCATATAACTTATTTTAATAGAGTGTAATTCACTGTAAGTCTTAGATGTCATCATACGTCATCCATATCAAAGGAAACTTGGTATCATATCATCTCAACTAAGGAGAGTGAAAAATTATGGCTCTGAGAATGTTATAGCCAAGACCTACGTGTGCTGGGAGAATGGGACCATCTCCATCTCCATCAGTGCATCACTTTGTGCATGTGAACAGAGTAATCCTCCAGTAGGACATTTGGAAATGTGGCAGAGGAAAACCACCCACCCCACAGTGCTGAGACAGAAGGACAATTTTGGTTGTCAAACTATTTAGGGGACCACACTGGCAGGTTGTAGGGCCAGAGGTACTAAAAAGCCTTGCTATGGTTTGAACATCTCCCAGTGCTATATATATTGCAATTTAAACCTCATTGAGAGGTATTAATAAAATGGAAACCTAATCCAACTAAAGCGTTTAGAGGTGGGGACTTTGGAAGATGATTCGAATTAGATAAGGTCACCGGTGTGAGGCCCCCTGATTGAATCCTGGCTTTGTAAGAAGAATGAGAGAAACCAGACAAGAATACGCCATTGCTGTCTGTCTACTGCCATGAGATGCCCCATGCCATCCAGGGACCTTCCAGCAAAACCATCATCAGACATGGCACCTCTAGGACTATGAGCCAAAACACTTTTTTTTTTTCTTTTTAGTTTTCCAAGTCTATGGTATTGTGCTATTAGCAAGAGAAACAGATGAACACAAGCTGCATTTGGGAAAGTCCTGTACAATGAAGAATCTTCACACCAAAATGCCAAAAGCAAGATGATGAGGAATACTGGATACTCCAAGGTGATTTTAAACTCTGCAACTACCTAATTAATAATCTGAAAAAACAACTTCATTTCTGCACTGTCATACAGGTGAAGTTGTTAAAATAAATCATCAAAGCTAATTAATTGGGAAGTCTTTTGGCTGGTATCCAATAAGTCAAGCAGAAGCCTAAGAAAGTAGAAACCTTAATTTTACAATCCGCCTTACTGACTGATCCTCTTCAACAGCTTCTTATCGGTGAGATACAATTCATTAAGCAGAAAAATTAAGACATCTCTATATATAGGCTTCCTCCTGATTTCATTATGATCATTGAGAGGGAAATCCTTCATAAATAATAAAAATGATAGTAGTGTTAGTATATATATATATACTGGTGTCTGGATTAGCCCACCCTGGGGACAGAGCTGGCATGGCATGTGGTGCCAGGGATCAAACCACTGTCCCTGCGTGTTTGCCTCTTGCCTAAGCAGGCGCTTTAGACCACTGAGCTATCTTGCTGACCCAGTAGTGTTTGTATAATAGCCATAATAATATTTAAACTTTTGTGGAAGGCATTGTATAGCTCTGGTCACAGAATTTTTACCATAAACACTGTCTCCAAGTAACTGGCACTTCTTAGTTCATAAAGCTGGTAGATCACTTCCCATGGAAAAATCTAACTTAATTCACAATACCAGGAACAATGACGTGACTCCCAAATATGTGATCCTAGCTCAAGGTTCTCTCTGAGGCATTGGTGGCCTTGCTGGATATATATCAGATAACCTTCAATGTTTCCAGAAATATTTGTATTTTTAAGGTGAATTAGATCTAACATATGATGTTGTCAGTTTTCAGAGTCCTTAGTCCTCTGTTACTGCAGTTCATTCTGGGACAAAAGCAGACTGGCTGGGTCTGCTTTTGAGGACTCTCCCAGAGGTGATGGGGTCACTTACCTGCAAATCTAGGACCTGAAGCCCCTTCCCACTGCTTCGGGGAGCAATGTTTTTTCCTTGGTCACTTTGTCCCTCTACTAGTCTAAAGTAGTAAAAGTTGCAGAATCCAACCAGTCTCACCGTACGGGTGACGACAAAGCCTACCCCCAAGCAACATCATTCCTTTGGCAAGACAGGATAAGAAAACAGGATGTTCTGACCAGAACAACAGGGAGCCCTGGAAGTGGACAGGAAAGGGAAGAGGAGTGGATAAGCTGGCCAGAAAGAAGGGCATTTAGAATGATTTTATTTTTCAAATGCAATTGCAAAGACAAATGGATTTTCTAGCAAAGCTGGAGAGAAAATTATGAAACCTACTTTTCCAAGGCAATTAGGTCTAAAAAGCTTCATTTTAAAAATTCACACTGGATTGGGAATTCAACTCTTATGATTGTGTGAAGTGTTCTAGCTAGATCAAGCATAATGCTATCAAAATAAGTGATTTGTATATTCTGCTCATTTTTCTATTAGTATATGGACTTTTGGTTAGGGCAATTTCAAAAACATGGAAAACCAGTGGAGTTGAAACTGTGAATGCACTTACAGCTTTCATTTTTTTTTTCTCCCCTTTTTATTTGAGAGGATTTACTCAGGAACTTGGAGGCTCTGGAGGCAGCTCAGTCATGCAGTCAGAGATGCTGTTGAAACCTGTTTTCCTAGAAAGCTCTTTGTGATCCACTTCAATTTTAAAACCTTATTTATCTCCTCTATTCAGGCAATAGACCTACAGGCTCTGTAAAAACTGCCTAAACTTGGGCTTCCCCAAACATCTGTTGGTTCACGATGTACCTCAATCCTGCTATACTCTTATCGGCAAGGGGCAGGGTCCTTGACCTGTCAGTCTAGCCTGCCAAGTCTGTCCACTTGCACTCATCTTCTGCCACCCACTTCTTCCATGTGTATGTGTACCAATCTTTCTCCCTCTGATTACATACCAGACAGTGAGGAACATTAATGCCATCATCTCAAAATCCAAAATAGACAATTCTCATGTTTCTGTGGCTATCTTTCAATCCTTTTGTTGTGCATATTTCTACATTAGTGAGGGAGTATATCAGATTCAAAAATTAAGCACAATATTTTTCTATTGTAAAAGTAGTAAATAGTTTTTTAAATTCTTGCAGTAAACAACAATGGTTTACTAACCCAACATTCAATTTCTTTTTTTCTTGCTTGCTTTGTTTCTTTTTTTCATTTTATGTATTTTGTACAGTTCAGACTCATAGTGATTATCTTGTTTCCAACCTCCCCAGAACTGGGATTACAGATGTGCTTCACCACGCCTGGCCTCTGTTCCAGGCTCAGTGAGCCCCAGAGGCAGGGCCAGTATGTCATGCAGGACCAGGAATTGAACACTGCTCCCTGCATTTGCTAAAGCAGGTGCTTAATTCACTGAGCTATCTCATCAGCCCTTTTAATTTCTTTAATCATCATCATTATCATATAATATTTTTTGGTGCTGAAAATTAAATACAGGGCTTTACATATGTTGGGCAAGCACCTTACCAATGGGCCACATCCCTAGCTGCCAAAAATCACTTTCATCTTCATTCCTGTCTCCTGCCTGCTTTTGCTGATGGAGCTAGAAAGATAAATACTATTCACTTTCCCAGCCTCCCTTGCAGCAGGACTAATCAGGTAATGCATTAACCTTGCAATAACCTTGGTTATTCCCATGACCAATGCAATAACCTTGATCAATGCAATAAAAGCACATATCCTCTAGGATTTTAGAAAAAAAATTATTTTATGATACAAGGTAGAAGTAACAGTTCCTTTCTACTTATTTGAAAAAGTC
>NDGN011063621.1:0-11270 GCA_002564285.1 Tympanoctomys barrerae | reverse complement strand
CTGCTTTTAAGAATTGTGTTCGTGTATGGATCTGATAAAATCTAGGTTATTTATTTTGCAGTATTGGAGTTCAAACCAGAGACCTTGCGCTTGCCAGGCAGGCGCTTATGCCACTGAACAATCTCTCCAGCCCTTAGGTCTTCCTGTCTTCCTTTCTTCTCTTCTCTTCCTTTCTTCCTTTTATTGTGGCCAGCTCAGTCCACCTTGAGGCGGGCCTGGTCGGGCATTTGGTCCGGGGGATCGAACCGCGTGGCTGCTGTGGTTGCCTAAGCTTGCCTAAGCAGGTGCTTTAGACCGCTGAGCTGTTTTGCTAGCCCCTCTAATTTTTTCTTAGCCCAGGCTTCTTGGACACTGCAGCCTTTTTCACTCTGCTTACATACAATTCATTGTTTGCAGCCCATTAGCTAGAGAAGCCTTGGAATACAGTTTGAAACAAAGATTAAAAAAAGAAAAAAATGAAAGCAGTGGTTTCAAGACCAGCTAAGGCAATTTAGCAGCACACAACTTACCCAACGGCCTACACTTCTTTTCAAACTAGGCTAACCATGTATGCTTCACAAATTTCCTCCATGGGGCCGGGGAGATAGCTCAGTAGACTAAGCGTTTGCCTGGCAAGTGCAAGGGCCTGAGTTCAATTCCCGGTTCCGCCAAAAGCAAACAAACAAAACAAACAAACAAAACCCCCAAATTTCCTCCATGCTGCATGCACTATATAAGCCTGACAATATCCATCTTTTAGAAAAGGATTCATCCACACTAACCGCATCATTTGCCCACAATGCATAGCAAACAGAAATGATCCTTTAACAAGATTCTTGATATCTGGCATTCTCTGCAAACCAAGAGCTGGTCACTAAGTTATATTTTATTCTTTTTGTCAGTCCATATTCTTTAAGAGACCTTAGGTAGCTACCATGAGCTCCTTAATTGTAAGCTCAGATGGCTCCTGCCCTTCAGCGATGTTTCAGGGATTGGTCCTATGTGACCAAGGCCACATGAATCATGAGATATACCTGTCTTACTTTGATGTGTTTGCTGAATATGAATATAATCATTGTATACATTATTTGTAAGTTCTGACTATTTATTTAAATGTTTAAACTAAGACATTTTTACCTTCAGTGATGAGGAAGAATCTTCACATATTTATATGATACATCATATCATTGGCCCATATGTACTCTTTTAAGAAGAGAACATGATTTTAAATGAATGAACCAAAATTATAAAGCTGTATTAATCTTTCTCCTTTCCTTGGTTCTTTTTTATTTTGTTATTTTTTACTTTACTTTTTTCTTTCCTTGGTTCTTGAATTTCTTTAAATGACAACATCATGCTCATCAATGTTTCTATATCGAGCGTCTCTTCTTGAATAATACATTTTGCATCCAATATAAAGAATACATAGAACTCCCAGTGTCAATGTAATACCACCAACAAAGCTCTCAGTATCGAATTCTGATCCTCAACTTTCTTTAGAATGAACAGTTGCTGTTAGCAATGTCACCAAACTATTGTGGGTTGTCATCAAAGGTGTTGACATCTGGGATATATTTTGTGAAACACTCATTGCTTTAGGTGTATGCTTTGAAGTGGTAGGAATTACACTGGTTGAGACTTTTGGTGTTGCCATTATACTATTTTTTTTTAAAAGAAAGAATACAATTTATTAAGAACTTAATTGACAGAAGGGATAGAAGCCCTGCCCTGCCAGCAGTAGCATTGCCATTTTAGAAGTTGCTGTGGATTTCATGGTGACAGCTGTCATGTTGATTGAGACCAAGGAAACTGTAGTTGTTAATGGTTTCACAGTGCTGCTGCTCATGTTGGATTTGCTTGTGTTGGTGGAAGATCTTGTCTCGGTTAGGTTGCCACTGGAGTTGGGCAGAGGCACAGGAATCTCTGGAGATCTCTGTGGCTCACCGGCTCCAGCCAGCGCCAGCACCTGCAGTGACCCCAGGAGCAGAGAGGCCCCAGAGTGCCTTGCCAAGGCCCACTGTTTGACTTCAGAAATGCTGACTCCTGTGCCCTGCGTGTGGAAGAGTGGAGGTGAGAGCGACCCTGAGGGCACGTGATTGTCCCCTTATTCTCTTCTACTAGCTCGGGCTTTTCAATAAGATGAGATCCCAATTGAATGCTTGAAGTATTTCCCATGCAGCCTGGGTTTTGTTCATGAACTCTCTTTCTACATCTCTGTCTTCAAGATTTCTACGAACTTTTCTATAAATGTGTTACACGATATCAGCATAGTCAAAAGAAAAAACGACATGATCATCTATCCCAACAGACGCAGAAAACCCTTTTGACAAAATCCAATATAGTTCTGGAAACATTAGCCAGAGCAGTTAGACAAGAGAGAAATATAAGAATAAAGCTAGGAAAGAAAGGAGTAAAATTATTATTTGCAGATGACATGATACTCCATATGGAAGACCCCCCAAAGAACTCCACCAAGAGACTCCCAGAGTTAATAAATAAATTCAGTAGTGTATCAGGATTAAAAAGTTTCCAGAACCATATTGAATAGGAGTAGTGATAGTGGATATCCTTATTTTACCCTATGGTGGAAAAATTTAAGAATAGTGGAGATAACTGAAAAGAAATCAAGTAGAAGCCAGGCTGGAGGAAGAAGGATGAACACACAAGCTTTGGGAAGCTAGAAAAGAAGACAGAAGAGAAAGAGTGAAGGAGTAAGCAAGGGGTTATTAAAGTTAACCAGGAAAATGAGAGAGACTATCCATTCACACAAAAATTTGATTAACTGTAGAGAGGTAAACTGAGGAAAGGGGGAAAGAAGACAAATAGATTACAACAAAAATATAGATGAGACCCCCCACCCCCAAAAAGAATAGGAAACAAACCAGCAGATAAAGAAGAAAAAAAGAGTCCTTTTGCTTCCACTGAAAGTCCAAAACTACTGGATAACACTGCCAAGCCTGTAGGAGAGTTTGTGCTAGATTTGAGGCTGATCTTGGCCTCCCGACTGGGGACTGGGAACCAGAGCCAATACTTCCTGTGTGTCCCTGAGCGTCCTTCCACTCCTTACCCTGTTGCTCTCAGTGCCATCTCTCTCCCAGTTGCTGTGTTGTTTTCAGACGAAGACAGGGTACTATTTCTAGCCCCATGTACCTTTGGCTCATCGTGCCTCTTGTTCAGCCTTCTGTGTTCCTCTTCCACTGGAAGTCTCTGTCTTCTCAGGTCGTTTGTTGCAGGGTGGTGTAGGAGGCTGTGATATGGTTTGGTCCTCTGCTCCTGTGGTGGCAGTCCAAGGCTGCTCAGTCCTAATGCTTACTCCTGTCCTGAGGTGAGATGTCAACTTCCCACTCATTGCTTTATAAGTTCTGCGGATACCATCACCTGTCCCTGCTACAGTCTGTAACTTCCTCGGGTGAGGTGAGGGGTGCTGTGGGGTACCTTTTTGCCTTGATCCCAGCAGCATGGGGACAGCCCAGGGCTGCACAGTTCTGAGGTGCAGGGCTGTTTAATTTTTCATGTGCATCTAACCACAGGTCATGGGGGTGGGGTTAGCTCTTCCATGTACTATGCAACCCCGTAGTCTTTAATCTTGTTTCTAGTGATTCCGCTTAGAGCTCTGTGTTTTAGTTCAATTTCACTGAGCAGCTCTGAATGAGGCCCCTCCTCTGTTCAGCCATGTTGTTTCCTCCTATAGGTGGTTATTTATATAGTTTTGTCCAGGCTTTTGCAACTTCAAGCAATCCAACAAAGAATATACCCCTGCATGTATCTTTGTGTCCACATGCAAGTATAGCCACAGGATGAATGCCTAGAAGTTGTATTAGCGTGGCAAAGGGCATTCATCCATTGAGTATTTTCAGGTTTTCTGTCAAGCTATTCTTCAAATTGGCTATATTTAATCCTTTCACAATAATGTATGAAAATACCTTATTCCCCTTACCTTCAATCAATTTTTACATTCTTACCTATCTGTAAAATATGAGGTGTTATCATAAGATACCACAAATAGTTATACTTTTTTTTTCTTGGTATCAGGGATTGAACTCAGGACCTTGCACTTGCCAGGCAGGCCCTTATGCCACTGAGTTTTCTCCCCAGGCCACAGCAAATATTTAAATAAAAAATTATTACAGTAAAGCACACATTGCTCTTAATGCCCCTCAAAGTACTCCCACCCCCAAGCACACTTGTCCCACAATGCTTGCCACTTTCTGGAACAGTTCTGAAGGTCCTTTTTTGTGTGTTTTTACTTATGCTGTCACAGCGTTTTCATGTCCTGAGTTAACTCCGTTACCATTTGTGATCACTGACTTCTGGGAAGAGTCAGGAGTCCCCTGGCGCCAGGTCTGATGGAGAAGCAGGTGAGGACATACTTCCATGTTTTTACCAGCCCGCCTTTCCACTGGATGGCACTCAGCGGCAGCACTCTCTGTGGTTCTGATTATGTCTCCTAGGGACACTCGTGAAAGAGGACTTGGAGACTGCTCCAGAACCTGCCAAGAAGGATGGGATAACTGTGTTCTAAGTTAAGGAGGTTATTTTGAGGAGGATTTGTAACAGTGTGTCTTTCACTGTAATAACTTTTTATAATTAAAAAAAATCTTTTATTTATGTTTTTGGTACAGGGTCTCCATATGCAGCTCAGATTCATAGTGATCCTCTTGTTTTCAGCCTCCCCAGTGCTGGGGTTACAGGTGTGTGCCACCACGCCTGGTCTCGGTGGCCAGAACAGTGTGCCTGGGGGTCTGGGACAGCATGGCATGTGGTACCAGGGACTGAACTTGGGTCCTTGTGCTTGCCAGACAGGCACTTAGACTGCTATGCTATCTCCTTAGCCCCAAACTTTTTATAATTTAACTATGCACTGTAGTTTTGATGTCTGAATATGATATTCCATTATACTTTTAATTTACATTTTAAAGACTTATGAATGCAGTTGAACAACTATGTCAAGATATTCACATTTCTTGTGAATTGTTAATGCTCTTTGTTGTTTTCTATTGAGTTGATAGTCTTCTTTCTTTTTTGCATGCATCTGTAATTTCATTTTTTAAATTTTATTTTATTTTGAAAAGCAAAAGCAAGTTCTTTTACAATTTTGCTTTTTATAACTAATGATAAAGCAAATAACTCTGTAGCCATGCTAATCAGTTATGTCAGGAGAGGGACAGTTCTCCCCCACTGGCACTGCCCTCCACAGTATTGCACTGTATTCTCATTTCAGTATTTCTGGTTATAAATGTGTCTACCTTTTGGACTAACAGACCTAGTAGATTGAAAATAAAAATGATACCTGACTTCCTTTTTATTTCTGTCAGTTGTTACCCAAGGAAAACCACTTTTAATTCCCGCAGCTTTTTCTCCAGTTTCATATTGTTTCATAATATACTTATACTGCTGTTTATTGATCAATTTTAGTCATATTTATTGTTTTTCCTCCTAGGATAGATTTGATTTGCAATTACTTTTCTTAAACTCTCCTCCCCTCCTTCATTTCCCCAAAATACAAGCATTACTTCTATTTTTTAAGGGCAATGAAGATGTACCAGTCATTATAATGATTTAGATGAAGAGAAGATACGTTTTCTTTCTTACACAGTTCTGTTTTCCCCCGTGAACAATTTCCTCCGGTTAGCTTGCGGACGACGTTCTCCTACACGTGGTCTCCTTCGTAGTCCCCTTTTACCCCGGCTCAGAGCCCGCGCGAGCCCTTTGTCTTTTTGCTCCTTCATAGCCTCTGCTTTTTAGGAAAAATGGGAGACAAATTCGGTGAGTTCTTTCATGTCCGAAAATGTCTGTGCTCTGCCTTCACGGTAGATTCCTAGTTTGGTTGGACTCTAGCTAATACTGTTTATTTCCAAAAGAAACCCTGGCGATAGGTTCGTTCATGGGAAAGAATGAATGTAAGGAAGAATGGAGGCTCGGGATTGTTTCTTTCCCTAGTGGGCGGAGAGGTTATGTTTCTTCTGAAACTGGAGAACGCTGCAAAATTTAGAACAGTTAAGATTTTAATTTTATTTCTAAGATGCTCGATATCCCCGTCCGTCCGCCACTGGATGGCGCACGCAACCTGCTAGACAGAGAAAGACCCGGGTGGTGCACTGGGGAGGTAATTTTAGAGTAGATCACTCTTGGCTTTTTATTGGCTGTTTCTGAAGGCGGTCCGCCTTTCCTATCTTCTCATTGGCTATCCGCTCACCTTCACACACACACCCCTCCCTCCCCCCCAGCATGAAATAGGGACGCTCAGAGTTCTGGGTTTACCGAGCCGACTTCTTTTAGTAGGACTGTAATAAGGTAGTAATGGTCCCAGGCGCCTCTCCGCAGAAACAGGGCTGGACGAAGTTCAGTTTTTCTAAGAAAAAGCTGTTCCTTGGAGTAGTGTGGGGATCAGCACACTCTCACTGTAGAAAACGGGGGAAGCTGTGGCTTTCCTTGGGTTGGAAAAAGGGTCCTTGCACTCTTGACCCGAGGGCCAAGCAGGAGGCTGGGGGAGCGTCCTGGATGGGGAGTAAGAGGGCCATGTAGGAAGTCCCCCACCCCAGCCAGAGTCAGCCCCGGGATCTCAGCTGCAGTGCCAGGCCTTCACTATAAAGCCTCGGTGTAATTCTGGAGAGGCCAGGATGTAGTTATGACATGGGGAAGGTAGAGCTTGTTGTCAGGTTCTCTCATGCTCTGGGCCTAAACCTTTGCTCTGAGGTGGGAATGGGGCTAGAATCCACTTTCCAATTAGACTGCTGGCTGGACTTTGCAGTCAGACAAAGCTGCTGGCTAAACGCCTTGATCACCTCAGACGGGGCTGGAGCACCAGGTCCATTCTGGGGGCCCAGATCCATTCCTTGAGTTCTGTAGTTGGACTGAGTTATAGAATGGGTCCCCAAGATTAGGCCAGGTTTTGCTCAGGATGATTGGGACCTACTGCTCTACTAGGATGGGGATTGACTCCCTGTCTGTGTAGAAGCTTAGGGTGGGCTTTTGGGCTTTGAGGCTGAGCTGAGCCATTGTGTGAACTTCTGGGTGGTGTAAGTTTGGCTCTGCATTTTGCTGAAAGGCGGTGTGGTAGGCATTTCCTTCCCTGAGTGGTTTTTTGGGTGGGGCTTGAGGCTAAATTGAGCCACTGTTTGAATGCCCAAGTGGTACAAATCTAGCCCCTGTGATTTGCTAGGAGTTGCTGTGATGTCTTGCTCCCTGGACAAGGTTTGAGTATCAGCTCTGAGACTGACCTGAGCCACTGTTTGAGTGTGTGCTTGGCACAAGTCTTAACTACTGCACTTTCCTGAAATGCTTCGTGGCGCTCTTTGGGCCCTGCAATGGGGTCTGAGGCTGACCATAGAGGTTGTGTAAGGACTTGTATCAGATTGAAATTTGTACCATGTCTCTGGGGCAGCCTTTTTGGCTTTCTGGGTGGGTTATACTACTGGTGTCTTATATTTGGCATCTCCGTTGGCCATAACAGAGCAGCCACCAGAATCTGAACACTGGCTAAGAGCAATGCTTCCTATCTGTTTTGTCCAGCTCCAGGGAGCGTAGCTGTGCCATTATGCCAATGTTTCCCTATGAAATGAGACCCAGGTGAGCTTCCTGAGAGGCATTTTGCAAGGCTAGGGAAATTGGATGCTGGCCTTTAGTTCTCCTTTCTTCTATAAATAATTGTAAGTCTGGGGAAATCCTCTTGATGTCATTGTACTAACTTGACAGAGGATGATGGACGATTTTCTTACAGTGAAACTATTTCTCTTACTCTTCTAATGCAGTTTATTTTATTAGGTACTGTGGTCCACGAGGCATTTTCCTGAATTTTGAGTATCTATTTATTTAATTAAATTGTGCTTTTGCCTGGGGAGAACTGCTAGGTGAGCTTCTGAATTTATGGGATTGGAGAAGGCGTGGTTAGGGGAACACTGAGATCTCTATTTCACCATGTTGTGGGTACCATGCCTAGCATTATTTTTAAAAGTAAAAATTCTGCTTGTTTCTACTTCTGTTATTCTGAAACTTCCATATACTATATATTGGTATCCTGTAAGTACCATGGGTGTTCTTTGCTCTTTTTCATTTTATTTCTCTACCAGGATAATTTAAAATAACCTATTTTTGGCTTTGTGGGTGGGTTATACTACTGGTACCTCATATTTGGGACTTCCATTGGCCATAACAGAGCAGCCATCAGAATCTGAGCACTGGCTAAGAGCAATGCCTCCTGTCTGTTTTGTCCAGCCCCAGGTAGTGTAGCTGTGTTGTTATGCCAATGTTTCCCTATGAAATAAGACCCAAGTGAGCTCCTATTTTTAAGGAGCTGATTTTATGTTCGACTTGCATTAGTCGATCTTGAAGCTCTTTATTGATTTATTTTACTTCAGTTATTATATTGTGTAACTCCTGATTACTGTTTAGTTCCCTTTTACCATATATTTGTTGAACTTATCATGTGTTTGTTGCAAATGAAAAATGCATTTCCTTCATGCATTTCTTTCCTGATCTTGTGTAGTTATGTGTCTGTGTTCTTGTGTAGTTCATTGAGCCTCACTGAGATGGGATTCTGGGTAGGCCAGTTGGCAGAGTTCACAGCTATGCAGGCCTGGTGAAGGGAGGATGTGCAGGCTGGCCAGCTGCTGAGGACAAGGGGAGGCTGTTCTTGGACCTGGGGGCTGTTGCTGAAATCCATTGTTGACAATCCACTGATAATTATAAGAGGCTGAATATGGTCCACGCATATCGAAAAGTTTGATAATGCAAAATTCTAGTGTTAGTATAAGCTTCTTACTAAGGCTAGTGAGATCTGGGGACACTTGTTACACTTCTTTGTCCTTTCACTGCCACAGATATATACACTCATTCTTAGCTGGAGCTATGTCCTAATCGCTGGTGCATGATCCATAGGATAGTGACTTGCATATGGTGAAGAATATTCTCGGTCTCCACTTCATTGTTCCTTTCCCAGTTACTGTCATGTTTACCTCTGAAAGAGTTTTCTTAGTAGTCTTCCCAGAGCACCATGCATGTCCTTGTTTTTCAGACTATAGATAAAAGGGTTCATCATGGGAGTCACCACAGCATACATCACTGTTGCTATTGAATCCTTGAGGGAGTAGGTATGGAGGGGCTGCAGGTATACCATGCAAAGTGTACCATAGAAGAGGGAAACCACAGCCAAATGTGAAGCACAGGTAGAGAATGCTTTGTACTTGTTAGAGGCTGAAGGTATCCTGAGAATGGCTCTGACAATACAGACATAAGATATGATCATGAACCCAAACGGAGTGAGGAAGATGAGGCAGCCTGTGGCAATTAGTGCTGTGTGATTGATCTGGGTGTCAGAACATGCAAGCCTGAGCAGGACGTACATCTCACAGAAGATGTAGTGGATCTTGCGAGACCCACAGAATGTCACTCTGGTCATGAGAGCAGTGTGAATGAGACCATAGAAGATAGACAGGGCCCAACACAAGATGAGGAGCAAGATACAGAGCTTAGGGCTCATGGCTGTTGTATAGTGGAGGGGGCGGCAGATGGCCACATAGCGGTCATATGCCATCACAGCCAGGATGAGATTGTCCAGGGCCACCAAGGAGACCAGAAAGTATAGCTGGGTCAGGCACCCTGCATAGGAGATGGCTTTGTTCAGTGACTGAAGGTTCACCAGCATCTTGGGGATTGTGTTGGTGACAAAGAAGAGGTCAGTGAAAGAGAGATTGACCAGGAAGAAGTACATGGGAGTGTGCAGGTGAGAGTCAGAGCCGATGGCCAGGATGATGAGCACATTTCCCACCACTGTGACCAGGTACATGGACAAGAATGCCCAAAACAGCATCTGTTGCTGCTCAGGAACCTCCGAGAGCCCTATGAGTAGGAATTCGGAGTCCTCACTCTGGTTGCCTCCATTCATTTCCCTCTTTTCTGCAATATGGACACCAAAAAGGTTTTACCAAGTACTCTCAGCTGGATAAGGACATGAAGTTAAGCAAAATTGTGTTTTCTTTGCATTAAAATTATCTTAGAGCTGGCCTCTGTGGCATGAACTTGTAGTCTCAGTTACTCAGGAAGCTAAGGAAAGATGATAGTTTGAACCAGGAGTTCAAGGACATCCTGTGCAACAGAGCAATACTATGTTTCCTGAAAGTCTTATACCAAATTTAATAATTTTTTAAAAAACATAAGCAACAAATTAATAGTAGGCACAAAAACAGAACGTTGGAAGTCTGTGCAGTGTAAGCATTCCAGTAACTTCTAATTTGGCAACTCAGTGTTATAGGAGTAATATCTAAATCTTATTTTAAATTCTATTTGCTTATAATAATCTTGAACTGTTTCACAGTTTATACAGTATGCTATGGTATTGTACAGGTTTTAAAATTATATTTTATACAAGTGTATGCATTATAAGAGGTGGATAAAATACACACCATTAATTAAAAGGGGGTAACAAATACACTTGAAAGGAGTAGAACAAATTATTTGTTGAGATGATGACTTACCTAGGGAAAGAGGAAAATCCACTGAAAGAGTAGTAGAGATACAAAGGGGTTAAAGAGTACTTAAAGTTAGGTCTGGGTTTTGTTTTTGTTAGTGGTGAAAACTTAGGCAGAGTCTCAGGGGTCTTCAAGGCTTGATTTCTTCATAGAAAATTAGTTCATGCCTAGATACAAATAAGTAATAAAGTGCTTAATAGAAGGAGCTGGCATGCAATCAGCACTCAACAAGTATCACTGTACTTTTTATATATAGCAATAATCTGAAAAATAAGCCCAAACATAATGCAAAATGATCTCTGCCATGTTACCAATAAGTATACCTGCATTAAGTGTTAACACAAATAATGCAAGACTTTCAAATTCCTCAGTATAGTGGGTGTAAAAATTCAATAAATAAATAGATCAGATTTCAAAGGCATATGAACTGTTCAAAAGCATGTGTCCTCCTAGATTAATCTACAATGAAATCTATTTGGTGTCAAAATGGTAATGGGAGTTTTAGGAAGCAAAATTAAATTTTATCTAAAATGAAGTGTGAAGATAAGGATGGGACATATAGAAAAAGAGGAATAAGGTGACATTTTGCTTTATCAAAAGTCAAAGCAGTGCGTAGGAGGCTGAAAACAGGAGGATCACTATGACTCGAATCTGTATAGTGAGACCCTATAGACCCTGTATTAAAATACATTAAGAAAAAGGACTCTACAATAGTGTGGTACTAATACTAGAGTGAACAGATTGGTAGAACTGCGGAAAAACTTCATAGACCAACACCAAAACATTTAATAGGTCATTATATTAGCACTATATATTTGCAGATAA
>NDGN011060898.1:0-14596 GCA_002564285.1 Tympanoctomys barrerae | reverse complement strand
TCCTTCCTTCATTTTGAGTGTCAGGTGTTTGTCCCAGCAACGAGAGAAGAGTAACTAAGACACTTACTTAAAGGGTTGTGGCAAGACTTTGGGGAGAGGAATGTGCTGTGTAAATTACAGATTAAATCATGTAAGAAAATGTGAATCTTAGAAAACATAGCAGGAAAGATAATTTTTGAACACTAGGAAGCTACCATACTACCTATTTCTTCTGGTGTTTTTTAGAGTTTTAAGGAGACTAGTGTGTTAAGACATCAGTGTTAAGTGGCCTGGCACATACCTTTCATTTTCCAAACTGACAAATCCAATATAAGCAGCCAGTTATCAGCTCTAATTTACCTCACCCTAGAAATAAGAGAGCCTTCTTTTCTGTTGGTGCATCTTTCCTCAATTTCTTTCACTGGATTCTCCATTTGTCATATCTTTTTTGAAATTTAGCACAGGCTCTACAGAGTCTCATTACATAGTTCAGACTCATAGAGATCCTCCTGTTTTCAGCCTCTCAAGGCACGCACCACCATGTCCAGTCTCAATGGCCATCTCAGAGAGCCCCAGGGGCGGGGCTGGCACTGGACAAGGGGGACAGAACCCTGGCCACTGCGTTCTGCCTAAGAAGGCACTTAATCTGCTGAACTATCTGGCTGACCCTATCATACCTTTAAGTTTCTAATCTGTCTTATGTTCTCATGCTCTATCCTCACCATGAGACATTTTACATGATCAAATTTATCTACCACCTGAACAACAATTACTCCTAAAGCCAACTACTTAGCCCTTGAACTCTAAGTTTAGTTTTGTTCACTTTTCCATTACAGTCGTTACATCTGTGCTCATCAAAACTATTTCACATTTGGGCTTCAGAAATAGCTCAGCAGTCTAAGTTCCTGCATAGGCAAGAGTAAGGACATGAGAACAAGGGTTGGATCCCTGGTACCACATGCTGTGCTTCCCTTTCTGGCACTGCCTGAGCTTACCAGGCTGGCCACGGCCACCAATCCCCAGCATGGTGATCCACTTCTGTGTGAATTCCTGTGAATTTTCCTCCTAAATTATTGAGTGAATGTCATTCCATTTTCATGATCACTGCTCCAAATCATCGAAAGCAATCATCACTGGTTTTCTGGTTTCTAGCTCTGTCTCATTCTATTGATCATGTCTACCTGACTTCAGAAACAGTTTGTAAAATGCACAAGTAGAGTCACATAATTGTATCAATTTTGTAGCAACTTTCATAACCTGACATTCTTTACCATCCTTGTCACTGAGAGATGAGATTTATACTTGCTTCCCCTGAAGCTAGAACTTTAATTACTTTAAAACTACAACATATTAAAATGATATGTTAACACCTTTCTGGCCCAGGGCTGAAGAAATGGGCACCTTCATTCCCTGTCACTTGGAATATTTGTTTAGAAATGAAACTATTCTTTCTGTGGAGTGGTTTATATAGATTGATCTGAAAGGTCACTTGAGCCATCCCAATTGATGTCAAGTAAAGAAGGAACAAATGTTCTGCAGATTGTAAATATAAGGGGGATTTATTATTATAATTAGTAATGGAATGTTTTCATGTTATAACGTATAAGTGACACAGCATCTATTCTGTTCAATCCATGAGTGAAAAGTACCTTTAGCTGCATTTAACATGTTCATGGACTCGACATCCCTGCTGGGCTGCTGTGGCCAACATCAAGTGTCCAGTACAAGGTATGAGGCACTCTGAAGGAAGCACTGGGGATCCCTCCCTCAGCAAAGGTGTACTGAAAGGAAATTGTCATGCTTCCATTTCAGTCTCTTGCAGTGCGTAGTGCTCACCTTGGTTCCAGTTGAGAATGTTCGCATTGTTTAAACAGCAAATATCATCTAGAACAATGTTCAAAAATATACAAGTAACTAGAAATCAATGAATCTCTAAATTGAAAACAGAATGAATAAACTTACCAGAATGAATGAAAAAATAGTAAGCTAATTTTTTCATACTTTTCCTCAGCAATTTAATAAGTTAGAAACAAGTGTAAAATGCTCATATTTGATAAAATGTTGACCTGAAGGTTTTGAAATAAAATTAACAATTATGATAATTTAAATAGAATTTACATCAAATAATCTTAATAACGATCCTTACTTTGTGTATCTACTATTATCACAGATATTACTAATTATACAACAAATAAATCAGATTTTAAGGAAAAATTTTAAAGCCTAAGCACACAAAGGTAATCTTCAACAATTGCTTTAGGAAGCATGATATTTAATATATTAGCTTGCAAAACTCATTGTATTCAGATGTAAATTTTTACGAGCCCCCTTTTATTTCTTGTATCTATGAGTAAAATGAGATAATTCATATGCCTTTGGGGAGGTATTTGTACTCCTGATTAGTAACAGTGCTAAATGAATGACAGAAGAAACACAGCAACAAATGAAAATTTATTCCTTTATCCACAAACACTACTGAAAACATAAGGTAAAAATCTGATTATTTGGTTATTTATATTCCTTTTGTTAATTTTCTGAGCTGGATTTAGCGTCAGTGCATTGCTTTCTTTTTCTTTCTGTTATGGTCTAGATCTAATATGTCAACGGACAATCTTAGGTGTTAGGAAGAGGACTGGACCACACAGGCTCTATATGCCCCAAAGGGTTGACCCTTCACAGAGTTCACAGCTGAATGTGCTGCTAGAAGATGGGGCTGTCTGAGGATCTTGGGCGCCTCCTAGGGGCAGGTGTGTCTGCATCTCAGCTCCTCCCTACCCACTCTGCTTCCCTCCATCTCACCGTCCTACCCTGCTCTGTCTGCCTGAGAGCTACTGACCATGTATAGACTGAAGAGTCAACTAAATCTTTTCTTTAAGTTGCTAATGTCGGGCATTTTGTCCCAGTGACAGGACTTGAACTAAGACAGTTTACAAACTCACTTTATCCCTTTCTGCTTCCCTCTTTTCCGGCTTCTTCTTGTCCTTTGAGTTTTAATGATTTTCAGCATTGATTTTCCTTTGTGGTCTTAACAGGATTTTCCATGAAGTAATTTATATATCTGCTGTCATATTTCTGCAGAAACTTTCCTCTCTCCCACTTGTGTACAAATAGTACATTTATTTAATAAAGATACAGATTACCATTTTGTACATAGATTTATGGATAGTTTTATTTGAAATAAGATAGAAATATAGGGCAAAGGTATATTTAGGTAGAAAAGCCTGCATGAAAGCACAAATCCAATGCCACAAATAATTAAAATTTCATTAAAAAAACCAAAAAAATCCCAAACAAACCAAAACCAAAGCCAAACCAAAACAAAAAAACAAAGAAACAAAAAACAGGGTTGTATCTGAAACAGGGCATTTTTTTTTTTTCTTTCCGGAACGAGGGGTTGAACTCAGCACCTTGTGCTTGCCAGGCAAGAGCTTATTCTACTGAGCCATCTCCCTGGCCAGTGCATGCTCTTGAGAAGAACAAAATGCACAAAAGTAAATGTTCCCAAATGCTAAACAGGATATAATTACTGGAAATCAAATTAACTTAGTGTGCTGAAATGATAGGATTCTTATTTGGAAATATAAATAAGTGGAGTGAATTAAAGATAATAGTATCAATCTTTGAAACTTTCCTTTTTTGTTACGAATTTTTTTGTGTGTGCATGTGTGTTTGTGCACATGCACTCATGTGTGTGTTTGTGTGTACTTTATTAAAATTCATGAAATGTGATTTATAGTTAAAAATAAAATTAATACTCAGATGAAGGCAAAATTATAGTTTAGGAAATACTTTCATCTCTAGACCTGTGGAAGACAAATAAGAGCCCTCTGAAGATTGAAAGACCAAAGGGCTATGGTTCAAAATGACTCAATATTCAGAGGTTAAATTATACTTAATTGAATAAAGATAAAGGAATATCCGTGACTTTAAACCAGATCTGACTGTTTTAAGAGCTATTCTGAAAAATCAGAGGAGGCATTAATGGCTTTCTATCACAGAATATGGTTGTGTACCTTGAAGGAAAGGGCAGGCAAAGAACTTAGAAGAATCACAGGACTAGTTTCCTCAATAGAAAAAGTCAAGACACTACTGGATATTCTCTTGAAGCTGCAATGTTGTGGGGAATGACTGCTTGGCAATATGATTTATAATTTCCAGGTGATAATAATGAGACTTGCTTAGACTTATAAGAGAAAAAGAAGAACAATAAAAGAAAATAACCATAGTATTGTCAGATTCTCCATGATAGTTGTTGATATACACATAGTCTAGGCTTAACGGATTAGTTGATGTTATAACCATCTTTGTAGCTTCCAGATGTGTTTGGAGCAACATGTTGTCCCTTTGGAAAATTTAAGACCATACAATTCATCAAACCCCAGTCACTTACTATTAAATATATTTTCTTATGTTTGTATAGTCTTACTAGATTGACTTAGATTTCCCAAAGCCTCCAGTCATCTATCTTCTCACTTATTTTAACCATGAATCTTGACAATTGTTCTCACATTCGCATTAATTTGGTGCCATCTTTCTAAGTGGTCCTATTTCAGAATCTTAAAGTTTGCAGATAGCCTCATTGCTCTTTGTGTGAGTTAGGACATTTATTTATACTTTCAACCTTTTGCTGTAAGTTTAGCAACACCTCTTAATTGAGGTATTATAAATAGAATGTGTCATTCAAATAGATATTACAGTGTATACTCTAATTCCACCTAGAAATTCAAAGAACATCTGTCTCAGGCTGAAATCTCACTTCACATCATCATATCCACATCATACCACAATGTGGTATCAGGGAATAAACCCCAGTCCCTGTGCTTGCCTAAGCACGTGCTTAGACCTCTGAGATATCTCACGGTCTTATATTATTTGTATTTATGGACATTCTTTTCACTATAAATCTCTTGTCTTCTCTCATGCTTTCTATCCAAGTGTGTGTAAGTACCTTCATATTCATTTCTTTAAAAGAAGAGAGCTGCACACATTCAATTCTAGCTTGTGCCCTTCCTTAACAGAGTTCCCACTTTAAGGTTAGTTGAATAATTATATATTATTAGCAGGTAACCTGTTTGCTTTTTATCATAAATGTTATTCATAAATACTATGGTAATGGAATGTTAGGAAAATTGTTTATTAAACTTTTGAAGTTACAATTTTATCAGATTTTTTAAATTTTTTTAACATAGGTTGATGTAGTTTCATGTAAAATGGTATGGACCGACTGGATTTAAAAACTGATAAATGGTGCCTATCTTAATATAATAGGTCATCTAGTGGGAAGTTAGGTATCCAATACAGACGCTGGTACTTGCTCATGAAAGGTGCAGTGTGAATTATATACCCAACAGACGAAGTTTTTGCTTCCTTTTCTTATGCGAGGTGTCAAAATTCCATTAATATAGGAAAGGTAAAAAGAAAACCTGCTGGGAACTTTGTAAAATCTGTTAAAAACATCATCCAGAGAATCTGTAGTAAGCAGCCTATTCACAGACAGCTGATGGTAGTGTACAAGGCAGGCAATAGCAAAGCCATCTTACAGGAAGGCACTTAGGGAATGTGAATACTCCTCCTTGGATCTGTCAGGCATCTCAAAGGTGACGGATCTGAGGTGCAAAGTATGTTCTTATCTGAGGAGCGATCTGAGTGAAAGCCTTGCTCAGTCTGTACTCAAATGATTAGTCTGTCAGAATGTAAACACATGTTCTGTGTCTCATGGTATGCTGCTGGAAGACAGCCCTATGTGTCTTTTGAATCTCTAAATAGAAGCAGAGACTATTCCAATCTTCATCCTAAAGTGTATTTTCAAGGATTTCTATATACCAAAAGACAGGTTTGTTTACTGTTCAGGTCATATAAAGATGATGATGTTATTTGGCTCAAAATTAAGATAGACAAGTTTGTGATCCATTAAAATGTATGGGATGGGGCGGCCAGATAGCTTAGGCAAAATACAGCTGCTAGGATTCGATCCGGCATGCCATGCTGGCCCTGCACGCTGAGAGGGTGATTGAGACAGGGTGTGGTAGGGCGCTCCTGTAATCCCAGTGTTTGGGAGGCTGAAAACAGGAGAATCAGTATAAGTGTGATCTACAATCTATGTAGTGAGAACTTGGAGACCATGTATTAAATAATTTTTTTTAAAGTATGGGATTTTTTCTAAGCTTGAAATGGGGTCTTGGTGACACTGACCCAAAGTGTGTATACCTTCTACTTGCCCCTCTCAGTTGTCCCCAAGAGACTCGGAGCATAGAAGACTCAGTGTGATGTGAATTCATGAAATTGTTAAATTGTGACTAAGAAATGCACTTGTGTCTGGTCCAGGAATCTCACGGATTATAAAATTAACCAAAATATAACATTTCTTAGTAGAGATCAAATGGATCTTGTTCAAATTTCAAAATATTTCTAAGCCACAGTCTATGTCCTAGAAACTATCCAGTGGCAATATGGAGACTCCGGAAGAGGAAGACTACAAACCTCAGAACTGAGGACTATATGTCTACCCCTCAAAAGATAAGACAGAGAGACATATCTACTCATCCTTCAGCAGAACACAGAGGTCATTAAGTTATGTGTCTATTTTAATCAGAGTAAGGGTACAAAAAGGTAATTACAAGTTATATCTCTTGGGAATCTAGTTTAAATTATAGGAACTATTTTAAATTGTTTCACTATAGCAAATTTAGATTTTTTATTGAAGATTAGATTCTGTAATATAAGAATGAAAATCTAGAAACAGATTTACAAGCATAATTAAATATATGTTCAGCACATTGAGTTAAAAGTTTTGAAAATTGCATCAAAATGCATATGAATGGGCCAGGGAAGTAGCTCAGCGGCTTAAACACTTGCCTGGCAAGCAGAAGTTCCTGGCTAATTAAAAGTATAAAAAGAAGTCCTTTGTAGCTTCAATAGGCAATGACCACCTGAATCTTTATTCCTGGGGCAAAAATTCACTCCCATTATCGAACCACACAAGTTAAAAATATTTTACTGTAGTTAACTTTTATGTATATCAATTATTGATTAATATTACATTAATATTAAACTAAAACAAAATTTCAAAGTTATTGAAAATAATAAACTTAAAATTTTACATTTATTTATTTAATGTAAATAAATATTCATTCTTTTTGTGAAATTCTTTTGTAATTTGAATCTGATAAGGTCAGCCAAATCCCCTCAGAATTTATCCTGAAACCCTGTACTGCAATTTGTAGATCCTTTGTCAGTGTGAGCCATGTGGATGAGTCACAGCCATTGCTTGACCAGGTTTAAACCTTTGGGTTTTTTTGTTTGTTTTTTGGTGAAACCAGGATTGAACCCAGGCCCTTGCACTTGCCAGGCAAGCGCTTATTCCACTGAGCCATCTCCCTGGCCCCTCTTTTGTAATTTGAGGCAAGATCAGGGTCAGGGTCAGGGTCAGGTCAGGTTGGCCTTGAACTCATTATGTAGGTCAGCTTGGCCTCAAACTCATGGCAATCTTCCTGCCTCAGACTCTGAAAATTGGAATTATAGTCATGTGCTACAAAGCTCAGGTGTTTCTTTTTAATCATGCAAGATTTTATTTTAATTTAAAAGAGAGTGAAAAAAACCCAAAATGATATGAAATTTCAAAACAAGATGACAGAAAATTAACAATACTATTATATTGCATATTGTTATTTTCAAAGTAGTTGCTCAAATTGCCAGATATAAGCATGCATAATTAGCCAAACAACATAAGCACTGTCCCTTTCAAAGATCTGACAAAAATTATTACTAAAATTATCTTAGCTGTTATATATACATATAACATATATATAAATATACATATACCATATATAGATAAATATCATAGCATATATGAAGATATATACCATATATAGATATATAGCATGTCTATGTAGATATATATATCATATATGTGCAGATATATCATATATATGTAGTTACAGATCATATGTCTACAGATATATATCCTATATATATGTAGCTATCGTATATATGATATCTCAATATCATTCATACATTTTTCTCTTCCTTCTTTTCTCCTCTCCCCTAACCCAGTTGTTACTTCCCTTTGAACAGTTTCTTTCCCTTTTGCTATGTCTATTTTACCTTTTAAATATTTTTTATACTTTTACTATCTTACAGTAGGGAGACATTACAAAGTTTAAATATTCAAGTCTGATTTAGTTCACTTATGAATGAATTTTAAATTTCTAACCTATTTCATTTTCTGTTTGGAAGAACTTCCATTAATTCTTCTTCTAGAGAAAGGCTTGGTAAATAAATCTCAAGTCTGATTCAACCAGTGTCTCTGGCTGTAGCATTACTACTCCATTTCTTTTGTTTTTATTTGTTTGTTTGTTTTTCTGTATTTTTAGGAAGGGTTCTACAGGGTGTTCAGGATCTCACTACTAGAATGGACTTGTAGTGATTCTTCTGTTTACAGCCTCCCAAGTTCTGGGATTACAGGAGCATACCACCAGCCCAGTCTCAATTGTCATCTCATTGCAAACCTGGGGCGGTAGCCTTGGGATTGAACCCTGTTCCCCTACATAGCTTACAGTTGCTTTAATCTGCTGAGCTATTTGGCAAGTCCTCCCATTTCCTTTAAGAATGTAAAACTATGGACACTTTTGTTCTCTTAGTTGGGTCAGGAAGGTTATAAGGAGTTAGAATGGGAGAAGTTTTTTTCCTGGCTGCTGAGATAAGAATTGGATCCATCAAAAGAACAGTAGGTTTTTTTCCTTGAAATTACCCCTGATTATGAGAAAGTTTGGAAATATTTCACAGTGACCCTAATACCCTCTCTGAGCCAGAGGCAAGACTTTTTCTGAAATTATCACTGCAAGAATTTGATTAGTTTGGGACAGGCAAAGAACATAATGTTGTCTCCCAGACACCACCTTCTCCAGGAGTAAATACAGCTTTTAGATATTTCTCAATCTTAGCACTAGCTTGAACTCAGCCTCCAGCACTTCATGAAAATCACCATCCACAACTTGGCACTAATGTTAACTTTCAGTGGCTCCAGCAGGTCTAAGTAAGCAGATCCTGGTTGTGATTCTTAATACACAGTTCTCTCCCAGTTTATGTTGAGTTTTGAGTAATAGCTACATAGGACAGAAATCTTTGTGGAGACAGGAGATGGGGGATTCCCTGGCCTTAATCTATAACTTGTAATCAAAGGTGGACACATGTACTTATCTCTTTCATCTTAAAAATGTAAGAATACCCCTCCCCTGTTCTCCTATGTTGTAAAAGCCAGGTACGCTCTAACAAAAAGGGTAAGGGGTTATCATGATGTTTCCAGAGATAAAAGGCTGTGACCTATATTTTATACTAAGAGGAAAGTCCCATAAAACATGAGGGCGAAAAAAATCTCAAAAAATGCCATACTTAGGATTCAGTGAAAACTTTCCCTCCCCTAGCCCATCAAAATGGAGCCACTGTTTATGGGCCAATCTGATAGTCTGTCTCTGTTAGAGCGAAGCTCCCTTCACCTTTTACTCCCCTCATAAAGTTCTCTTCACATCATTCTCTTTCTCTTTAATCAAAGCTTTTGGCATTGCCTTTGAGCTATTGCCTCAGTTAAATTTCCATTATCAGTGAGGCAACTTCATATGTGTGTCCTGTATCAAGAGTTTCCTTGAAACCTGAGTTCTTTGATGGCTTAAGAATTTTGGCACTCAATGTGTGTAGATTTTTCTTATTTTATGGTTGTAATTATGACTCCCATTTTTTTCAATGTTGAATCGGAAAGTCATAGTTCATAGTTTCGTTTACCAGTATTATAAAAAATTGACAGAATTTACAAATCTTCAGGTAATCAAAAAATCAAAAGGAAAAGTGAAGTCTCCCATACCCATGATGATATAACTTACACAGCAAATATAAGATAACAAATTTGATATTTCCTTTCAGAAATGTATGTTATATCTTTCCTGTCAACTTTTCTTCCATAGTTTAGTCTGATTTGTGTTTTCTTACTTGCTTCCAAATCTACCATCCTATAGCATTTTTTGGGGGACTCTTAAAAATCCTGGTAAAGAATCCTCTGAAAACTTGGATATGCAGATACAGGGATCTAAGCTTCTCTGAAGACTAACACATAACTATACTCCTCACATTCTGGGAGACTAAGACAGGAGAATCAGAATTGTGAGCCAAGCCTACAACTTACTGACAAATTGCTCTGAAAATTAAAAAAATAAATAAATAAAAACAAATCACTAGCAATGTAGCTCTGTACAAAGGTGCTGTTTAATTCCTAGAATTGCAGAACAATAAATCACAATAAACTTCTCTGTAAGTGCTTCAAACCAAATATTTTAATACCCGTGACATCAAAAATAAAGTAAAAAAATTGAAAATGTAATTAAAATATGTGTGTATAATGAGAATTCAAAGATGTATTCCTGAGATGATTAAATAAATGAGCAGCATAGTCTGTGGTAAAATAGATAAAAACACCCATTATTTCATTTGGACATGATCGCTTACAATGTGGACATGAAGTTACCAAGCCATGATGCAGAATATTAAATGAAAAGGTGATAATTTTAATAATCTTCTGTAACAATAAAGATTGAAATAGTTAAAGTAATCTTACGCTACATACATAGTTGATCTAAGTCATAAAATCATACTTAACATATTTATACCCTTTGAAGAATTAAGTTTTTAAGTGAGGTATAATGTAGTCCCAGAATATTCTTTTGGACTTCATTTTCCTCAAAGAAATTTCATGACTTTCACTTGGATTTTTAATAGAGTCCACCAAATGAGACAGGAATACCTTGAAGGGGAAACAAATAGAAGATTATCTGAGTAGTTATAATTCTCATGCAAAGTGAATCCATTGATCTTCAACAAAATAATGTTCTGTGAATTTGGTCAGGCTATCCTTGCCTAAGAAACCCTTCAGTCATGAGAAAAATGGCCTTAGACTGAGACCTACAAGGATAATATTGTGCCACCAAAGGAAATAGAAGTATATAGGTAACCTAGGATTTGCAAATGTAAGCCATTTTATTCACTATATACTAATTATTAGATCATTATTAGCACACATACTGACCTTGGCATATGAGTGGTGCTGAAAATATAACATAACTAACTTAGCAAAATACAATTAGCTAAATGGCTTATTAATATAATCATGGCTTTGGGCACTAATTAAGATGAAAATTAACTTCATGACCTTGCATAAGAAAACATCTATCTCTTAAATTTTCACTGTTATAAAAATCCATTTGCCTTATAAAGTCATATTTGAAAAGGAGGAGATAAAAACATAAAATTTTCATAGTGTCCTAATTATTGACCATGAATACTTATTAAATGCTTTGTAGTTTTTATAGGACAAATACTACAGTGAACAACAACATGAAATTATTCACTATTTTTTACAGCTCTGTGTAAAAAAGTAGCAAAGCAGCAAAATGATACACTTCAGTAAGACAGTTAATTTTTATCAACTGTATTTAAAGTTTTTTAAAAAATGGATGAATAAAAATTCTCCCGTGGCTCTTCAAACTTACTAGTTTCTAAGTGTGTGTAAACAACTCAAGGTAGAAAGAAAGTCCCCTAAGAGATTTGAATTACTTAGAGAAAATCTTCATTTATCTTATTTACAAAGCATTTACTAAATACTGGTTGAAATTTCCTCTGAGCTGTATACCAAAAAAATTATAAAAAATAAAAAATAAAGCAGTATATAGCAAAAGCATGTGCTTTTTCTGTATAAAAACAAAAGCAACCAGTTCCCTGAGCTCCAAGAGAATAAAATACAATAACATAGACAAACTTCTTCAACACAAGGCTTTAAGCAATAAAATGTTGATGAACACATTAATAATTATTACAAGAACCCTATTGTCATTGTACAAAAGAAAGTTGGTCAGTACACTCATACATTAATAGTGATTGTTGTGGCTTATATGTAAACATAGAGTGAAAAATCTCATGCACTCTTAGGTGGGGCTTTAGGGAGGTATCATGAGTAATTGATGCTGGGTTAGCATTTATGATAAGGGTGTGGGATAGCTAAAGTGATTTAGCATTACTCTGGAGGTGGATAATGAAAGACCCATTACAGCTGTGGGTAGTGTCAATTGATAGGTTGTAGCCTGGATGGGATATAAAGGAACAAAAAGAAGATGGGCTTGCTGCTGCCTCCACTTGCTGCTTATCTTTGCCTCTCCACGGGTTGTTTCTTCTCTTCAATCCTCTTCTGTCAGGTCACCCTTCCTTGAAGACAACCAATTATGAACTAAAGCCTCTACAAACTGTCAAATGAAATAAACATGTCTTCCTTTAAGCTCTGGGTATCAGGCATTTTATCTCAATAGTGAGAATAATAATTAAAACAGTGATACTGCTGGGCATGGTGGCTCATGCCTATAATCTCAGTCCCAGGGAGGATGAGGCAGGAGGATCACTGTGAGCTTGAGGCCAGTCTGAGCTGCATAAGTGAGTTCAAGGCCAGCCTTCTGTGCATAGTGAGAACCTGTATAAAACAATAAAAATATTTAAAAACATAGTGATACTAAAATTTGGAGACAGATGAGGAGCATAATCAAATGAATTAACATTATTTTGGAAATTCTTAGTGATAAGAAAAGGATATTTTGAAGAAAAATATGTTTAGTCAAAGCTGAGAACAAAAGTAAAAGACCCGGGAAAGAAAATCAAAGAGCTCAATGTAACACCAATAACTATTGAGCTAGTAAAAGAATCCATGTGGAGCTGGGGAGATGGCTTAGTGGAATAAGGACTTCCCTGGCAGGCACAGGTGGCCAAGCTCAATCCCTCGTTCTACAAAAAAAGAAAAAAAAAAAAAACCAATCCATGTGGATCTTGGAATCACATAAAATAAATACAATATTCATTCATTCAGAACAAAGATTCTTCTTTACTAAAGTGAGGTTCTCCTTGACATTACTAATAACCACACCATACATAGTAAGCATGGCAAGCAAGAGCAGATCTTATCTGGCCCAGAAAAATAGACCCAACCAGAAATTTAGGCACAGGTTTTTCTGTAGATTAAAGGGAAAGGTTTCAGATATCATATACATATATTTTAGCTGGCCTGAAAACACAATATTTCTTGAACCTGCACATACTTATCTACCTCTAGATTTATCAGCCAGGATAGACAATTCAAGAAATGTGACAGATTTTTTTTCATTTCAGCATCTCAGTAGGAATACCTTTTAGAAGGGAGATTGCAGAACTCATCGTTCTGGTCATAATTTAGAAGCAGAACTGGGATTACCAGCCTTATTCCAAGCCAGTGAGTTGGCTGGATTCTTTCTACTTGATTGTTGCCAAGGAAGTTGCTTTCTTCCCCCTACAGAGAAGAGAAGAATTTTATGTATTTAAATCTGTCCTTTACTTCAAAAAGTGGTTACCCCTAGGGATAGTAGGCTATAAGTCTGTCATTTATTAGAAAGGATAAAGTTTTTGAAGAAAAGAAATAAACAGAAGATAATTTATTTCTTCAAATAATTAGGATATATTATCATTGTTTATATGAAATACTTATATAATTCTTCATAAACTTTTATTTATTTTTTTAATGTATTTAGTACAGGTTCTACAAAGTCTCACTACACAGCTCAGACTCCTAGTGATCCTCTTATTTTCAGCCTCCCAGCTGGGATTACAGGTGCGCGCCACCAAGCCCAGTCTCAGTCAACCTCGCGGTGCGCCCTGGGAGCGGGGGCGGCATGGAACGCAGCGGAGAACCAACCCTGGCTGCTGCGCTCTGCCTAAGCAGGCGCTTTAGTACCCTGAGCTATCTGACCTGTTCTATGAACTTTAAAAAAATGCGTATCTTTTGTTATTTTAGATTTTCACTTTTGAAATTTCCTATTAACCCTGTTTTGTTTATTTTTATTTTTTTCCAAAGGATATTATTATTTTCTTAAATTGTATTTATTTATTTATTTCTCTGTGTGTGTTGGGGGGCAGCTCAGCCCACCAGGGGTCGGGGCTGGCTGGCCTGTGGTGTTGGGGGATTGAACCGCGGTCCCTGGGCTTTGCTAAACTAGTTCTAAGTAGGTGCTTTAGACCACTGAGCCATCTCACCAGCCCCTTGTTTATTTTTTGACATAAACTTCTACAGTGACTTCACTATTACTCCAACCAATACAGAAGTAATTTTTCAGTTATTAAATTCCTGGCAGATTTCAAAGTAGTTTCTCCTTTCTTTCTTGAACATTCCATCATTGTTTGTGAAAACACACAGATGAGAGCATTTGTAACAGATGCTTTGTTTCGCAGTCTTGCGGATTGCATTAAGGGGTCCTCCCTAAAACTGGAAAATACGTAATGGCGCTCTTGGACTGAAAATTGATGATATTATCTTGTGGAAAAAGAGGTGCTAGTGTTAAAGTACGTGGCATGTAGAAGAGAGTTGAGGGTCGGCCAAATAGCTCAGAGGATTAAAGGGCTTTCAAACAGGCACAGGGGCAAGGGGTTAGATCCTGATCCCCTGGCACTGCTGTGTTACCACCACACCTCCCCATGCGCTGAGGCAGCAATTGAGACTGGGTATGGTGGTGTGCGCCTGCAATCCTAGCTCTTGGGAGGCTTCAAGCAGGGGGATATATATATA
>NDGN011060750.1:0-15527 GCA_002564285.1 Tympanoctomys barrerae | reverse complement strand
ATTGAACTCAGATCCTTGCGTTTGCCAGTCAAGCGCTTATCCTACTGAGCCATCTCCTGGCCCCTGGGTGACTTTTTAGATTTAAACTATAACTTTCCTTTTTCCTTTCTCTCTCCTCCCTTCCCCTCCCCTCCCATCTGCTCTCCTCTCCTCCCCTCCCATTCCCTCCCATCTGTTCTCCTCTCCTCCCCTCCCTTCCTTTTCCTCCTTCTCTTTCCCCCCTCCTCTTCCTTCTCTCCCCCTCTCTCTTTCTCTCTCGATCTCTCTGTCTCTCTGACAGTGGTGATTGAACTTTGTACTGAACTACATCCCCAGTACTTTTAAAATTTTTAATTTGAAACAGGCCAAGCTAAGTTGCTAAGTTGCCCAAGGGAGGGCTTTAACTAGAAATTCCTTAGCTGTAACCTACCATGCTGGGATTACAAGTCTATACTACCACACCCAATTTATATACTTATTTCTTCACCTCAATTCTATTTTTTCAGGAGGTTAGAAAATGAAGAAGCATTTATTTTAATAGTTTCTTCAGGTTTACTATAGATAGTTTTACCTCTTTAAAACCAGAGTAAATTTAAAAGTAATACTTTTTAATGAAAAGTACACATATAAGGGTAATGCAAGTTTTATAAATAGATTATCCATCCTTCCTCTCTTTTTGTAATTACCTGCCTTTTCTTATTTCCATATTTAGGTATGGAAAGATTTGTATGATCATTTTAACCATCTGTGGGCAAGAATTTTTCTGGTTGTGTGACTTGGGTTCATTTTTTAAATTGCATTTATCTTTGTGATTTTCTGCATGTTTTACACTTACACATCAACATTTCATTTTTACAAACAGAGGTGATCTTAAAATTTAGAAACCAAAGACAATATTAGAAATCAATATGACAAGACATAAATAGTGATCAATTCTAGATGGGGTAATTTGATAATTCTTAAGTTTTTATTTTTGCATCTTTTTCTGTATTCTTTTTAGTTTTGAAAAACACTTGTAGGGAGTAATAACAAAGGGTAAGTTGAGAATATTGGCTTAATACCAACTGAATTTCAATGGTGCTGGTCTCCTTTATGAGCTGTCTAGAAATTGCAAAGACAGGTTGATAGAAGAACTGGCTAGCAGGAATGGCTGGTGGGGTTTGTCATTATGAACTGCAGATTGACAGGCCATTGTGGCCCATGGCCACCCTTGGGTGGTCGATGAGAAAAGTGACAGTGTCTGGGAGCTTGGAGTCCCTTTCAAGGCTCTGAGAGAATCATAGAAACTCCAAGAGAACAGTAAGACCTATTCATCATTGCCTACACTAACTATGCCATGACTCAAATTTTCCCTCAAAGCATAATACCTAGTAAAGTCTGAGAATACTCATAGGTGTTAGTTTTTTCATTGACCATATAATGGAATTTTATTCTATTTATTAAGTGTTCAACAAAGATGGAAATATATCCATGAAATTAATGAAAGAACAAAACACGATACTTAAAATTAGAGCAGATTCAGCTGTATCGATGGGCAGAGGATGACATTCAAACAAGAGCTCAAATATAGAGTGATTGATAAGTGGCAGAACCAGAGTGGTGTCTTGACCATGCTGGACTGATTCTTTGCTTGGATCCGGGAGAAAGGCAAGCATGGCAAAGTCAAAAAGCATGGAGCTTTCAGTCAGTTCCCAACCTTTCCTTCTTTTGGTTTCCTTCTTCAGAAAATGGAGATTCTAAGGCCAACACTTGATTTGATGAGGGTGACATATGTGTCACTGGGAAATGGCAAAAAGCTAATGTCCTGTCTTAGGTCATTGACTTGTTGTTACCTGAAATGTACGTTTTTTCTTCTTAACTATCATTTATTTCCAATTTCATCAATTACCAACCTCCACAGGGAGCTCCTGAGAGGACCTATAAAATTAAATATGAATTACAATTTATTTGGAGGACAGATGGGACATTCTGAGCCAATGGCTTTGATGCTGTAAGAGAAAAGCATGCATATGAGGCCCGTGGGTCATTTGGGTGCTGAGAGCTGGAGAGCCCAGGCAGAGGACCTGGTCTGACACTCTTGCATTATAGAAAATGACCCAAGACCAGGAGGAGCGAAGACTGGCTTAGGCTTGGCTTACCAGTAAGTAGTAGTGAAAAAGATATCAGCATTCTGACTTAGAATAAGCAGCTCTGTTTTGAGGTATCAGGTATCATTTTTAATGGAAGGAATGGCCATGGAGAAGCACAAACATTCAAAGTAGAGTGGGGAAAAGAGTTGGACATGAAAACTCTTGGGTCACATGAGGATGCAATAATTTCTGTTGTACAGGCATCCTGGTTCTGCTTCTCTGCCTGTGGTGAAATTGTCATGTCCTCATTGCCAGGAATCGGTGCCATCTTTTTTCCTCTGTTCACTGGCTGATTAGCGTGTTACTCTATTCTAGAAGCATTTTGAGGAAATGCATGGTCTCCATGATACGTCCTTGGTGCTGTTATGGAAGAGACCTGAGCTCAGACATTCCTGACTCCAGGGGAAGTTGTGTTGTATTAGCTGACCTGGCAGCAATGACCCAGCTTCTGGGCATAGAAGTGAAGGGGAAAAAGTGTTGATTGGCAACCCAGGATGTGGTGGATTAACTAATTGGATTAAATAATGGTTAAGTTGTAACACCCAGCTGAGTTGAGTCAGTGTGGCGCTGGGTGTGGAAGACCTTCCTGAGGATTGTTGTGAACAGCATAAAAGAACTGGAGGGGAAGATGGTGCTGGTGCTTGTCTTGGGGAAATTTGTGCTGGTTTTTCTTTCCTTTTTTATGTATTTAGTACAGGGTCTACAGGGTCTCACCACACAGATCGAACACATAGTGATTCTCCTGTTTTCATCCTCCTAAGCACTGGGATTATAGGCTTGCGTCACCATGCCTAGGTTCAATCACTGTCTCAGCATGCCCCAGGGGAAGGCCCGGCACAGCATACTGGGAATCAAATCCAGTACTTGCACCTGCCTAAGAAGGTGCTTAGTCCACTGAGTTATCTGGCTGGTCCTGTGCTGGCTTTTCTGATATGAACTCATCCATTCTCATCATCAGAAGAGCTTGGGACCTTGCTCTTACTAAGGATGGCTGTGGTACTTTTCAGGGAAGCTGCGGTTCTTACTCTGAGCATCACTTTCTGGCTCCAGTGCAGATCCCTGAGCCTGCTGGCACAGAACTTTCTTCCCACTGGCATAGACTTTTTAGCTTCCACCACTGACCTTTGGGCATTCCCAGAGTAGATCTTGATACAGAGTTTCAGGAGTCATTGTCATGGGCTCTGGGCAGCCAGCTGGCATCATGGAGGACATTGTTATGGGCTCTAAGTCTTCAGCTGGACTGTACAGGACATTGCCGTGGGGCCCAGGCCCACAGCTGGACTTTTTACATTTCTCATGTATGGACAGATTTCCTGCAGTCTTTTGCAATTGATTCTTTGGATGAATATTATAAAATAATTCTATAAAGTTTGTGTTTTGTGTTAAATCCTTTCCCTTGTAAGCCTTGACTATGACAGGAAAAGAGATGGGTTCCTGAATATAAAGCTGGACCTGAAGGGAGTTTACTTCAAGATCCTGGGGAGAAGATCAGCCATGAAGTGGTTCACTGACAAGTTACTTAGGTACACAGAGGTGTAGGAGCAGACAAATGTCACAATTCTTCCCTTTTTTAAACTTCTTAAATATAGGTATCTTGCCTGAAGTCAGCAGATTTTCTGATTGTGATTCCTCTCTGTGGGGATTGAGAGTCTGTTTCTTGGAAGCCTGTGTTGCTTTCCAGAGGAGCTCCTGGCTCCCCCAGTCTCGGCACTGGCCTGAGACTGGGGCTGCGCCGCATTTCTATCTTCAGTCCCCACCTGGCTCTTCTCTTTTTGCCTCTTTTCCTTCCTCCAGGGTCTTCCCATTTACAAAATTGAGAGAGTACACATTTAGAAATTTCAGGAGAGTGGAGCAAAAACACTTTATAAAAGGCATATTTGCACACATAGAAGAGGGATATTTATTTACCACGGCGCTGGAGAAGTTCACTCTAAGAGCACAGTTTCAGAGCTGATGAGACAAGCACCTGCGGGCAAGCAAAGTAAATTAGGAATAAAGAATGGTCATTGCCTCAGGACCCTAAAATCTAAAGGAAATATCACGGATCTAAAGGCCAATTCTCAAAGTTACTTTTCCCTTTCTACTGACTTTCATTTCCTATTTTTGCTGTTTTATTCCCTAAATTTTTCTTTATATTTGGAAAGAAGGAGAGGGTTTGGAGGGTTTTGAGAGAACTGAGTTAAAGCCAGTAGAGATAGATGATGATGATGATGATGATGATGATGATGATGATGATGATGAGAGAGAGAGAGAGAGAGGGAGGGAAGGAGGAAGGGAAGGAGGGAGAGAGAGAAAGTCATAGCAGAAGGTTGGTGTTGGCATTGAGGTCTGGACCTTGACTCAGTGCCATTTTCCCCAGAATCTGTCTCACCCTTGTCTTGCTCTCCATTTGCCCTGGTGCTGTGTATGTCCATTGGCTTTTATATATGAGTTTAAGACCCTATAAATAAGGGCACTCTCTCTCCCAGCTTTTGTACTGCCATCAGGGCTGATGCATAGGTACTCAGATGCTTCCTACAGTAATAAGTGGTTATGTTTCAGGTTTAACAATAATAGCGACACTGAGGCTCAGAGACCTGCTAGCTGACTGATGTACCCAAGTAAGAAGCAGAGTTTCTGGGAAGTAAGATGCATATAAAAATAGAACTAAGAGACCCCCTGGTATTCTCCATGCCATGTGCTTATCACAAGGCATCATCAGTCACTGGAGGGGGACAGTGTGGGCTGGAGCCATTGGCAAAACTTCTTGGAAAAAGTGGAGCTTGAATGGATTGAGAAGCAATCAGAGAAGCAGAAGGGAAGGAAGAGAATGTCATGGTGGGGGGCAAACTATCTGCCAAAGCTGAGAGGCAGTAAAATTTGTGGGTATTTAGAGATCATTGAGGAAACCTGTGTGGCTGGAGAAGTCTGAGTAGAGTCTGGGGTAGATGAAGCCAGAGAGATCTGCAGATGCCAGAGTAGAAATATATATATATATATATATATATATATATATATATATATAATATTTTTTTAGCAACTTTATTGTTGATACCTGGGGATGAAGGATGCTATAAATCAAGGCTTGCCCAGATGCCCCCTTCAGGACAAGCGTGTGCTGTCCAAGCTGTCAGGAGTGTTGTTCCCCCTGGGGGTCTCTCCCCAGGAAGGCAGCTGCCTTACTCAGTGTGCCCCTCCCTATTCAGGACAAGTGCTAGTTGATTGTACTCTTGCCTCAAGGTGAATCCCAGCTGCAGGATTTGCACACAATGGGCTGAAATCTCTGCCCCAGTCCAACATCATTCTCTGTTCAGTTCCCCTCCTCAGGCCCTAGCAAGTGTGCTTTGGGTGAGCACTCCCAAATATACCCTCAGCAGAGGAAGCTGATAGATTGAAGCTGACCAAGCCAATAAAGACTAAAAGCCAGTTTTTTGAGACAAGGTCTTATGGCTTGGGCTGGTTTTGAATTCACTGTGTACCCATGTAGGCCTCAAACTTGTAGTGATCCTTCTGCTTCAGTCCCCCGAATGCTGGGACTACAGACTTGTACCACCAGGCTCTGGCTCTGGTTGAGACAGAAGTGGGTTTAGAAGTGACTCTAAGGATACACTTTGGAGCTGCTGACAGGGAAAACACCACTGTGGATGGCAGGTGGCATAATGCCAGCCATCAAAATGCAGCAGTATGCATCATTAGAAGCTCCACCAACGGTGAGCTGGGATTAGAGACCAGTGAACAGAGATACACTGGTGGGTGACTGAGGGTGAGCAGTGGCCAGGTTAAGTCCACTAACTAGTGGATGGCATTGGTCTTTCTTGGTAAATACAAATACTCTTCATAGTCTCTTGCAACCAGAGGGGTGGAAAAGTTACAAGCAAGCTTGACAGTTCATCATTGAAAGTGCTGAGTCATCCAACCAGAGAAGGTTGAATTCACGAACCAACAGTTACACCTCATGAGATCAAGTCCCTATAGCTGGGAGGAAAAAGGACTGTGAGAGTGGTTAGGGCTACTTTAGTGGATGCACTCAGAAATTTTAAATCCCTAGAATCCCTGGGACCCTCAGGACCTACAGGAGTGCTCTGCCCTGCCCTGCAGTATCCTAAGGGTTGATATTTTAAAGCCTGAGAATAGGGTGCTGAGAGAAGGCTACCAATGAAAGGGTGATGTAGGAGATGTTGGCAAGAAATGAAGTTTCTGTTCCAGTGGTCACTAATGCTTCAGTGGCTCTTGGGGCAGGAGGCAGTTTAATACACTGACAAATAAGGCATCGTAAGAGGAATAAATAGTTTGTCTACCTATAGTTTAGCCCCAGTAAATCTTATATGTCCTCAAGATAGAACGTATTTTTCTTTCCTCCTTTCCAACTTCCATTTTCAGTTTTATTTCATGAAATAATAATAACAACCTCACAATAGTGATTAAACAACTAAATAACATTGTGCATTAGTGCATGAGAGTAAGAAATGTATATTATAAATAATAATAGTGTATTTATGATACTGTCTCTACTCTTTCTATTCTACCAATAAGCTGTTTGGGGCTCTCAAAAAGTTACTGAACAAATATGACAGCACACATGCACATATATAGAATAACTGTCTGTCTGTCTATCTATCTATCTATCTATCTATCTATCTATCGATATATATCTATCTATCGATATATATCTTACCACAAATGAGAAATTTAAATGATAGCTCATAAGGAAAATGGGAAAACTAGAATAAAAATTACTGTAGATGGTGGAAATTTATCAAATTTATATACAACTAGAACTTAGTTATATGAACCTCATAGTTTAGATATTTTTGTAATACCAGTAAATAAAAATCTCAGTAATCAACATTATTGATTTTCAGATAGAAAATATATCCATACGGCTTTTTTTTTTCCTGGCAAAGCTTTTCACACACAATTTCAGCAGTTTACAGATGTTTGGATCCCTTGGACAAATATATTTTTTAAAAAGCCTTTTGAGGCCCAGACTAGTGCCAATAATATAGGGAGTTGCTCTGCATAAGAGCTGGGATAGACTGCTTTCTTCTGCTTGGGACATGAGAACTCTAGTCCTGTGGACTCCGGAACTTAACAGGGAGTCCTTGGGTTCTCAGTCTTCTGAGCTTGGACTGGGAGGCCAAGCTGTCTTGAGAGTCTCAAACTTGCTCGGAGCCCTGAGCGCATCAGCCCAGGGTCTCCAGCCAGCAGACTTTCATGGACTTTTTCAGCTGCCATGATTGTGGGAACCAAGTTTTACCTAATAAATCCCCTGACACATACTGATATAATATCCTATCGATTCTGTTTCTCTAGAGCCCTGACTCATTCACATAGCAATAGCTAAATTAGCACGCTGAGTGATCATGTTTTGGATTTGCTTTCCATAGATGGTTGGGATTATTTAGGCTAAACGTTTTCTCTCTCCTGTCCTCTGTAATCTATGGTACAGTGTTAGTTTCCTTAAATAATGAGTACAGCTTCTTAAACTGCCTGCTTAATTGTCTCCTATGAGAGTGTATTATATTAGCTGATTAAATGTTAGCGCAAGCACAGGAGTCCCACTCCCTATATTTGTTAGCTGAAAACCTAACTAACTTCCTTAAATTCTAATCCTACTTAAAATCTCCTTGGCAAAGTTTGCATGCCACTCCTACTTGCCTTTGGAGCCTTCAAAGTGTGATTATTTAGATATCCTAATTTCAAAATTCTTCAAATACTTTTTTAGTATGACAATATATGGAAAGTAGCATATGTACTTTGGGGGCATTTTCCCAAATTCTATAAATAAAAATTAAAAGCCGGAGCCATGCAGAATACTTGAATATCCCAGTGGTTCCACTGTGTCCTCATTTCTTACATGTGATATTTATTTTGAAATTAGAGGATAACTTAATGAGATAGCAAAAATACTGGCAGATTGCTCTAAATGGCAGATTTTTTTTTAAAGTTTTGATTTCATGGATTTGTTTTTGTCATTTTGCTCAGATTTTTAAGATTGTAGAGTCTTGATTGTGCGACCTACATACACAGAAAAAAGGCTGATTGATCGTGGAAAGAGAGGCCCAAGACTTACTTCGTATTCATCATTGCTTTCTGTTTTCTAGGTCCATAAAGACAGAAATGAGGGAGCAAAACATCAGTGAGGCTGTATAGTTGTGTGAAGAAGGAGGGAGAGACACAGAAAACAGATTGGCATAGAATAAATACTAGTAATCGAGGTTCTAGATTTTGTTTCTTTTTTCTGTAGCTAATGCAAAATATTTCTCTAAATAGTTTTTATGCATCATAAATAAAATTAGTGAAATAAAAATAGAAGGTAGAACTTTCTTAATTTTGGTGAAAAGATGTCAATATCTATCACACTCAGCAGAGCAGATTTATTCATGGCTCTCGGACATGTTCAGATCACTGCAGCTTCTACAGAAATGGATAGTGTCCTGCCCTCAAACAGAACTACATAATTAATGAACATGTGTTCAAAGTCCTTTGATACACTTCATTCACCGTTGTCTAAGAAATGCCACATGCTATTAGAAGCAGCAATTCTTGTTTTGCCTGTAGACAATTCAATTATGGAAAATACCCAGAAAGAAGTTGTGCAGAGAATAACATTAAACAAACCAAGTAGCTCTTCTCCCTTATGTGTATTTTAAAGAGGGACCAGCCTGTGAGCTTGCTAGGAATTGGCTGCAGAATTGTTTGTCCTCTGGGCCAATGCTTCCTGAGATTGTAAGGAGTGAGAAGAAGGCACAGCATGCTCTCTGTAAGAACTTCTAGGAAGTTCCAGGCAAAGGAAGGAAAAAAGCAAATTGAACTCTAATCCTAATTGATATCCAGGGATATGGTTAAGCTGGAAATAACCTCATCAAGTGTCCTGTTACCTCTTTATTATTCTACCCCAATTGAGATTCCCTATTTTTGAGTTTTGTAGCATTTGGCTTGCTATTTTCTTATCAGTTAATGACAGGTTGCTTCATATCAGTGTAAAAGGAGGTTCGATTCTTGCCCACTAGTTGGGCTGTGTTTATGAGTGCTCAGGATATAGACAGTAGTGTATATACTTTTGGGCATTTTCCAATGCTTGTATGTTGAGAAGCCTTCACATGGGTCCTGCCTGTCTTCCGTGCTCTTACTAACTGGCCCGGCATTTGCACAGGCCACTCTCAGTCTCACTCTCTTTGTCCATTCCCTTTCTCTCCTGGTGGTGTTTGGTACATATCCATCTCATATCACCCTTATAAAACTTCAGGTCAAAGGTAGTACATTCCTAAAATTTGGGTTTGACTTGAGGAAAAGCAGAAAGAACTGTTTGGCTCAAAGGCAGAATATGTATCCCCAGTCAGGTTGTCAGCAGCCCTTCACAAGAAGCTTAGAACAGATTCCGTGTAATTAGAATCTTCAATTTTCTTATTGGCCCTCATGTGAGAGAACTTATAGTGTGGAAAGGAGGCTGGATAAAACAGGATTTGGGAATTCCTAGGCGTTATTAACCAATAGCATCTTTATCCAAAGACCCCATATGATCTTCTGTACTACATTCAACTAGATGGCAAGTTTCTGAAAAGTTTGGGGCAATATCTTAATCATCTTTGTCAGTTTTCTTTTATGTTCCTCTACATGTAGTAAAGTACTATACACTTTGTGGGTACGTGGTAGTTATTTTTAGTTAAATGAGGCACTGAATGGAGCTCTAGCTTCCTGCAATCTCTATGAGAAGACTAAGGTTAAAAGAGGAGAAAACCTAATAATACTTGAGGTGTTACTGTAGATATAATATATACTGTACATACAGTAAGAACTACCTCAGTCTTTCAGAGTGCTGAGATTACAGTTACACAAAATCATTTTTTATATGTGTTATAAACACACACCAAAAATTTGACAACTTCACTCTTTTGCACTTTCTTCTTTAAAACACATTTAGGAAGCTTTAAGATGATCTATGCTGTTCTTTATAGTTAAGAGGAGTTGCTAGTTCTGTTGCCTGAATTCACTGTGACTCTACTATGTATATAATCCAGTGGTTCTGCTTGGTTGATCTGAGAGTATAGTACTGAGAAATTTGGAAGGAACATTCAGGACCTCCTAGAGAGATTAAGAATAAGAGGGTTTGGAGGCTGTAGCAAATACTGGTTCCTGAAATGACGGTCTACCTGAATGCTCAATCTGTGAATCAGACCCAAGATAGAAAAAAAGGTGGAGTCCTGGGACCACCAGGGCCACAGGGAGCTGCAACAGAAAGCACAAGGCTGAAGTGAATGTGGAGCTGGTGAAGAAGAAAGAGAATGAAGAAAGGACCAGTGGTGTGAAGCAAATCCCAAATTTTCCAATGCTCCTATGAACTGCTGAACAGAACTGCTGGAAGTCCAGGAATTATTTTTGGGTTTGAGTCAAAAGAGACTCAGGATATTCCTCAGGCTGCTACTTTATAAAGACTACAGAAATGCCAGAAAGTCATATGAAAATTAGGTTTGGTTGAAAACTTAAGTTTTTTATTTTTACTGAACACACTTTGCATATACTTTATTTAGAGGCCAGGTAAACAATCTAGACATGAGTCTGCTTTAAGTGTCAGGCCTTGGGGCAGTGTTTCTCCTAATCAATAGATAGCTCTTATCCTTCCCCACTCCATAGAGTGGCAGAGACAGGATTTACATCTGGATCTTTTGGTATCTAAAACATTTGACATTAAAAATTAAGAAAAAGTACTTCTTACTCTATGTTGTCTCAGGTGTAGAATCAGACAACAAAGCCTATGATGCACATAGAGGCATCCAGAACATCTAGGGGCATCTCTACTCTTTGACCCTTGTTTACAGAGCCTAGGCATGTGGCTGTCCCTCATGGAACCCTCTGCCTTCTAGTTGTACCTTTTCTTGCAGACCCAACGAGAAACATATTTAATAGTCTTGTGGAGTTTGGATCTGTTAGGCAACAGAAACTGCCACTGCCCAAAATAGAACAAAATATTTCAAAGAGCCAAAACAGCATCTTTAATGACTTGATAATTAAAACAACACTACATAAGCACAGCTTAAATGTAAGCAAATTACTTGGAAAAGAAAAAAGTACCAAAACTCTTTCAAATGGTCTGCCATTTGTTTAATTAGAATAGAATCTTTTAAAAAAGAGCCACTGACAATGGATTCTTAAGTGAATTGATAGAAACAACCTAGTAATTAAATACATCTTTCTGATAATAGCTCAGGGAAAAAAAACCTAAGTATGAATTGTCAAGGTGAAACATGCTTGGCATGGCTCCTGTAATAAGGGATTTTGAATATATCTGTTGCTTTCTTGGTGTGGGCCTTGTTATAAAAGAGTTGTGATAAACAGTCGATGTAGGCAGTCTTTTGGTCAGGTGATCCCAGGAAGTATGGGTGGGTGGGGAACATGAGACAGAGTCTATGTTGGTGGGCAAGTTATTGGTGTAAGCAACTGGGGCTTTGTTTTACTAGGGTCCCTTGGAGAGAATGTCGGACATGATTTAAGTTTGTGCTGCTGAGCATCTGTAGAAGACAGGACACATATTTAACATCTTCTACTGGCTAGAGACTGCTCTTAGAGCATTAAATCTTGGCTACTTCCAAGCTTCTCCAAAAAAGCTCTGGCAGAGTTGGAGTTTTCAGGCAGAGAGGTAGAGAGATGACCACAGAGCTGGAAGTTGGAAAATTCAGACTTGCATATAATCATTCCTGGAGGCTGCTATTGGTGAACTAAAAAATGGGCCAGGGACACCCAAAGCAGGATATATCAGCATCTGCATAGATAGGCTTTGGCAAGACATCATCACTGTTGATCAACAGAGACCAATAGAAGTACAACATGAGTAACACCTAGGAACCACATAGGCAATTTAAAAACTTCTGTTAGCTCAGGTAAACAACAACAACAAAAAAGAAAGAGGTGAAAATAACTTTTTAAAAGACAGGGTCTTGCTAAGCAGTTCAGGCCAGCCTTGTGCTCGCCTTTGTAGCCCGAAGGTGAGTCTCAAACTCACAGAGATCCTCCTGTCTCGACCTCCTGAATGCTGGGATTATAGGCATGAGCCACCATGCCTGATTGAGATTAACATTAATAATGTTTTTAAAATTCAGTATTTCTAAGACATTATCAATTCAACATGCATTTAATGGTCTTATGTTACTAATGAGATGGCTTACATGTTTTCAAGCAAAACCTTGGAAATATATATGCATTTTACAATCACAGCACCTCTCCACGAGGACAGTTACACTTCACATGTTCAGTGGCTCTGTGTGGCTCACGGCTCTGGGACTGGGTCACACAGTCCTAAGAGAATCTAGGAAAGACACTCACTGGGGGAAAGTATGAAGCAAACACTTGTGATTTTCTTCAAAGTACCACAAGGTATTATACCTCAAGGTATAATCTTTCTGCATTTTAGGTTTATCCTTTCTTATTTTGTGAAAAACACTAAACTACCTCCTTTTATGATTTATGGGCTCTTTGAGGAATCTTCTCTGTCCTTTTGCTTTCATATTCCTTCCTATGGTAGCATGTGGTGCAGACGGTCCTGATTTATTTTTCTTCACAATATTGATGGACAAGGGTTTCCAGGTTTCCTTGGCCTCTTCAGTTTATGAAGCTCATGAATGGGGCTTTGCAGCGGAGGTCAGGGCAGGGGGAAGACAGGAACACCATTCACTTGGCTTGGTCTCTTCAAGGCTGGGGCCTCCAAAAAAAACTTCTACTTATAGCTACTGCATGAAGTTTATACTGGTACATGGCATCAGGATTGAACTGAGAGTTTTGTACTGAGCTCCAGCCCCAGAGTTTTTATTTTCAGAATGGTCTTGGTAATCATTAAGTTGCTCAGACTGGGATGGAACTTGCAAACCTCCTGCCTCAGTCTCTCAGAGTGCTGAGATTAAAGTTACATAAAATCATCATGTCTGCATCTTACACTATGAATAACCGCTACAAAGACAACAATATGCAATGTATTAATTATTGAAACTGTTCTACAAAAAAGAAGTGTTTTTAGTGTATGGAAAAGGTTTATAAGAATACAGGAAGGGTTTATAAAGAATTAAAAATAAATACTAAAATAAACATAAAAAATAAAATAAAATATAAATAAAAAATCATTTTTATATGTGCCATGTACACATTTGTGTCCAAATCTTAACAGCTTCACTCTTTTGCACTTCCTTCTTTAAAACACATTTAGGAAGCTTTAAGATGGTTTATGCCCCTCTTTATAGTTGAGAGAAGTTGTAAATTCTCTTACCTGAATGACCTGTCACTTCAAACCTGTTTCTCTCTCTTTACTAGAAAGGCTGCTAATACTTTTTTTGTGGTACCCGAGATTGAACTCAGAGCCCTGAGCTTGCCAGGCAAGCATTTATTCTACCGAGCTATCTCCCCAGCCCAAGGCTGCTAATAAATAGCAATAAACAAAATGTTTGTTTCCTAGTCCCCCTTGAAGTTGGCAATGGCTATTGGGATGGTTTTGGTCAATGAAATACAAGCCAAAAATTGTGGGTATTTCTTTTTCCTTTTCTTCCTTCTTGGAACTCAGACATGATGGCAGGCAATGTAGCAACTATCTTGTATCAAAGAAGCATTCAGCACAGGCATGAAGGCCAATATGTTTAAGGTGGTAGAGAAAAAGGAGATTTAGTAGAGTAAGTACTAATTTAGGGGATCTCTGCTATCTTAGTTACTTTTCTCTCGTTGCTGGGACAAAATGCCTGACACCCCAAATAAAGGAAAGAAAGGTTCATTTAGCTCACAGTTAGTGGAAGTTTCAGTCCATACTCAGCTGGCCCCAGGGAAGAGTGGCAAGTGGCAGAGGACAGCAGCTCATGGTGGTGGAAAACAGCAAAATAGCAAGAGCAAATGGGAGCAGCAGCAGCAACAATGGCAGCAGAGAGCAAGTCTGTCCCCCTCATGTTGCATTCAGGCTATCCTCTCCAGGCTGGGTGTAGCACTCACACCAATAATCTCAGCAGCACTCACACCCAAAACCCCAACACTGGATCAGAAATTAATCACGAAGTCTAGAAGCCCATCCCAGTGACTACATGAGGCTTGTGTGTGGGGGAATACCTAGACACACACCATAACATCTGTCTACGCTAGGCAAGTAACTTTCAGACTTGCTGTTACATGAGACAAATGATGCTTTATTTGTTTAAGCCACTATTAACTAATCTCCTTATGTTTACAAGAGATAAATTTCTAAAAAAGAGATAAATTTCTGAGATCTAGAGGCCTTGCCAAAATCACTACTGAAAAAACCCTTAGTATGCAATTTCCTTCTTGCTGCACCCTATATGCAGCTAATTAAGCAGTCAACCAGAAACACAATTAGAACAAATACACAAAACGCTGCAAATCTGAAGTTATCAATTCTCCAGATGGCTAATTAGATATCTTACATTTTTGCAAAAGCATAGACTATCAAACCATTTACCTTTATGCTCCTGCCCTCAAAATCAGTATTTAAAAATAATGTAATTTTTCTTCAAATCAGTATTTTAATTTAATGGGGACCAAAAAATATCACTTGTGATCACTGACCTTCAGATCGCTAGGTCTTACTTGAGCCTGGTGTATGGAAGTCAATTAGCAAGTGTTTATTATAGTATCATGCAAGTAAAAATCACTTTTAATTTATGATTTGTCCATTTTTGTTCTTTTTTGGTAAAAGTTTCTTTCAACTCTTAAGAGACTGCTCCAGTGTGTGAACAATGTTGCTCTACATGGTATCAACCTCAGAGATATTTTCCTGGAAGTTGCGATCTCTCCACATAAGAAGCTGTGGAAAGGGCAGGTGGTTGAGACTAGGGAGTTGTTTTCTCTGATGAGGGTTGCTTCCCATAGTAGGACTGGGAGTAGGATGAGAAATAACTATCGATAATTGGTGATTATGATGCTGTATCATTATTTCTTTGATGAATTTCCTCCCCATAAACACCTACTACAACCACATGGAAACTTTCCCCCTTTCCATGACAGTAAATCTCAAGAATGAAAGCCTCAGGGTTCAGACTTAGCAACCCTCACAAGAAGGTCAAATCCATTCTTGACATGTTCTGACCAAAACTACCTTCTCTACATTAAATCTCTCCATTGACAAACACAACTTCTCTGTGATCTTTCTGAGGACAAATGTCTTCAGGATCCTAATATCTACCTTTACCTATTGCTTGATGGTTAAGCTTTTGCTACCTAACATTGATTTGGAACAAATATGCTAGTTGGCTGGTCTTGGATAATTTTCTCAAATCTTCTAAATGTCAGTTTCTTCATATTTAAGAAGATTCATTAAAATCACAGAGATTTCACTGAGATGTTGTGATGATTGAATGAAATCATAGATATACAGTGAAGGAAAGATTTGGTCCTCCTTGCTTTATCTTGGTCTTAACCATCCAGCAGAAAAGTATAAAATCAAGGTATAAAAAGTAA
>NDGN011060660.1:0-11136 GCA_002564285.1 Tympanoctomys barrerae | reverse complement strand
TTTCTTTCTTTCTTTCTTTCTTTCTTTCTTTCTTTCTTTCTTTCTTTCTTTCTTTTCTTCCTGTCCTGGGAATTGAGCTCAGGACCTTGTGCTTGCTGGGCAGGCATTGTGTCACTGAGCTACATCCTCAGCCCCTATTTATTTTGAATAACCTCTAGATTACTTGTAGGATGATGGAAATACTATGTAAATAGTTGCTGTACTGTGCTGTGTCAGGAATAATGACAAGGAAAATGTTTGTACAACTTCATTATGAACTTAAAATTTTTTCTGGAATTTTATTTTTTATTTTTTCACATCGGTGGTTGAACGAAGGATCTCATACATGCTAGGTAAGTTCTATAGCACTGAGCTACATCCCTCACTGTTTTTTACTTTTTACTTTGGGATAGCATCTGGCCTCAAACTTACAATCCTTCTGCCTTAGGCTTCTGAGTAGCTGGGATCACAGGTGTGTACCACCATGCCCAGCTGGAAGTTTGTCTGTGGTTGGTTTAATTCACAGGTGTAGACCCGATCGGTAAGAAGGATCAACTATACTGTGCCAGACTTACAGAGTTGTGTGACTTTGACAGGTTGCTTAACCTCTCTGAGTTCAGAGCTTTCATCTTGGAAGTCAAGAAGACAACCCTTGTGAAATTGTTATAAGGATCAAATGAGATTCTAGGTGAGATGAGCTGTGAACCATCAGAGTGCTTTGGAATGTCCAGGAGTCTGAGACACCCACAGCCTTCCTTCTGATCAGCAGGGGCAGGCTGTGGTGGACCCAGAAGAAAGCCAAGTTCTCCCTAAGAGCCCAGTCTGTGCCCTGCCATGGTACCTGCTGGCCTATGCCTGCTACTTAACCTTCCTCCAGGGTGGGAGGTAAGCCCTGACCCACCTGTCCCTACAGATTCCCCAAATCTCATGTAGACAAAATGTACACAGACCAGTGGTCCCTCTCCAGACTACCCACAAAGCCTCATGCAGTCATGGGGCAGGCTTCTAGACTTCATGATTAATTCATGATTCACTGCTGGGATTATGGGTGTGAGTGCAACATCTGGCCTGGGGTAGATAGATAACCTGACTGCAACATAAGGGAGGTGGACTTGCTTTCTGCTCTTTGCTGCTGCCATGAAAGGTTGCCCTCTGCCATGTGCCGCTTTGCCTTGGAGCCAGCTGAGTATGGACCGAAACCTCCACTAACTGTGAGCTAAATAAATCTTTCCTTCCTTTATTTTGGGTGTCAGGTATTTGTTCCAGCAATGAGAGAACAGAGACTGAGACACCTAGGGGCATATATTTTCCCACAATGTGGGGTCTTGGCGCAGGAGTGAAGTTTCTTGGGATAACAGCCCCTCCTGTCACCACTGTCAGCCAATGGTCTGAGACCCAGGAGACTTTGAGATGACTGAATGCAAGCCTGCATCCATTTGGTGAGGTTTTCTAAGGCAACTTCCCTTTGTGGGGCCAGGATAACAATGGGGACATCTTTAGCTAGCTGATTCCAGTGGAGCTGTCCCCACTGTGGCCACTCCTTGGTGGCTGCCCTCAAGATAAGGGTCTGTGAGCTTAAGAAATATATTTATAGGCCATTAGGAGTTGCTCTCATCTCCCTGGGTGGCTTTACAACATGAAGATCTCTATTTTAGTAGCATGGGCATCTAAATGACTCTTCCTTAGTACTGAAATTTGGTTTTAATTCTGAAGAACTCAGAATTCTCAGCCAACCTGCTCAGCACCAGACTTTCAAGCCTACCTGCACCCTCCTTCCCATGCCCTCCGGAGCCATCACACTCAGATCTGCAGATGTTCCTGCAACTTTGGGAGTCCTAGAAGCAGGGACCGAGCTGTCTTATCTGCCACACATTAATTAGTACACAGTCAGTTGGAGAGTAGGGAGTGATCCTTCAGTTTTTGCTTTAGGCAAACTATGAGTGACGGAACACTGAGAATCCCCCAACTTCCTCTGGGGCTGGAATCACATTGACTGCAGGGTTGTACACAGCGTAGCTCAGGAGCAACCCTCCTGTGCTTCCCTGATTTTCTGCTCCAACAACCAAGCAAGGGTATGGTGTGGTTGAGGTGCAGGCTGTGAGTGGGTGACCTGCACCCCACAGTACTAATGCTTGCAGGTCTCTGCTCTGGTTTTGTCATGATAGGAAGACAAAAGCCTAAAGCCAAAGCCTTCCTCTCCTCTGTCCCTAATGCAGAACTTTCCCACCTACTCCTCTGGCTTTTATACCAATTTAAATGGAAGATAGATGGAGGAAGGGAGAGAAGGAAGGACTAAGAGAGGAGTAAAGCAGAGCAGTGAGGGGAGAGGAAAAACGGACACTGAGCAAGGGTAGAGAAGAGGCCAGCAGGAAAGGAAGTGAGCGCTGGAAAGAGGGAAGCAGAGGAAGAGGGTGAGACAGGAGAGGGAGCAGGGAGACCCAGCCTGCCAAGTGCTTCAGACAGACTCCTGCCCATGGAACAAACCTGCCCTCCTGGATCTGCCTGGAGCCCAGCTCACCCTGTCCCAGGGAGAGTGACGCAGGTGGACAGATGTAAGCATCCACCTCTGTTTCTAGCTGAGGGATACCTCTGCCCTTCTCCTTGAGGTCTGTAACTCCTGGGGTACAAGCCCCACACCCACTGTCATGCTCCTTTCTGTAGAGGGAGGCACTTGACATGCAGAGCTTTCCTCTGTCTGCTCCCAGGGACAGGTAGCATTGGAGAGTAGTCCCCAGAGCCTCAGTGCAGTGGCCAGGCAGGACACATGCAGGCTTACTGGGTAACTCCCATAACCTGTGCTCTGTAGCCCCTGTTCTCTTCTGTCCTGGGGTCCAGCTTAGGAACAGACACGCACGCTGGTGTTTATGTCACTGTTGGATTTGTCTGTGTTGTCATGACAACAGTAAGGGCTGCCCCTGTTCTCACTGGCACCCTATGCTTCTCTTCTTTCTCAGGTTCCCAAGAGCTGGACACAACCATCGGGGGTGAAGGGATGTTCTATGATGTACAGAGAGCAGAGGGGCCCAGCTAGGTCTATGGGAGGGTAGGCCCACCGGTCCACTGCATCCTCTGAGAAATCATGCTCCCCCTCTTCATTATATCCCCTCAGCTCATCCCATTCCTGTCCCCGGCCACATGCCAGGACTCCTCAGGCTCTGTTTCTCAAAAGACCTGTTGCTCTCTCTCATCCAATTCCTAGTCAAGATTGATCTCCTCCTGTAAGCCCTCCCGATTTAACTCCCTCTGACCTCAAACACCAAAATCTCCTCAGCATTTAAGTGCACTCTAGCGTATTGATCTGCTCTGTGGTGTGCAGAGAGCTGGATTTATGTGCCCGGCCTCCTCAGCAGTCTGAAGCTTTATTTTTGTCTGTCTGGACAGCTCACAGCCCTGCCCCCACTACACTAGAACTCTGTCCCATGACCAATCCGTTTTGTGTAGATCATAGGCACCTGTCTGCTACCTGGCCAACAGCCAGCGCCTGTGCACAGAGATAGCCACATGGCCCAGGCCAGGACAGACTGCGGCTTCTCCCAGTGTTGCTGTTAGGGTACAGGACTCTTCCTCTCAGGGTTGAGTTGCAAGACAATTCAGGTTGAGGATTTCCTGTCACATGAAAGGGAACCAATAAATGGCAACAAAGAGTCATTTACACCTTGGCTGATATATTTACACCTTATACTGGGAAGTCCTTGAAGCAAGGGATGTGTCACCTCTACCAGACAGGAGCTCCCTCAGGACAGGAACTGGGTTACCCCATCTTGGGAGCCGGGGAAGCTAGGAAATTGATCAAATGTATGTAGGAGGGACTAGGCCTCAGTGCCTAAAGCAAACAAGCTACCTCAGTCCTGAGGTAACCATCTTGTCTCAGTCCTGAGATAATATCTTGTCTAATAGGTCAGCTATTAGTCATTATGCAACCTGTATCATGTGTTACTAACTTTGCAAAAGTATAAATAAATGTAGGTTTTGTTGTGCATTGCATTAGTCTTGCCTATCAGATAGGCCAGCGACCATTTAGCCCAGCTTTTGTCTTCTCATCTACCTTGTCTCATTCCTGCTGTCATTTCTCCCTGGGTAGAACTGATTGCAGTGAGACCAATGGATCCCTACACCCAGCAACTTGGAGCATCGTCGAGGGAAGCAGTGTTTCTTCAACAGTCCTGGTGGTGTTGTTGGAAAAGCAGCAGGCATTTTTAAAGCTCACTCACCAGGACTCAATCGCTTCTCTGGCTCTCTTTGGCAAAATCTTACTTGAGTCTAAGCTCCTTGGTATCCTGTCTGTGTGCCACCTGAGGTACTGAACCTCAAGAGGAAGACAAAGCAATCTTTGCTCTCAGGGAACATAGAATCTGTGTCCTGGATGGAGGGAGGTCACACTGGGTCCAGTGGGGGCAGGAGAAATGGCAACACTGTCCAAGAGCAGCTTTTTGCCTTTAGAGAAAGTATCTCAAGCCAAGTCACAAAAGAGGCAGAGACATTTTTCATTGAATGGGCAAGGGGAGAGAGACACTCCAGGCTGTGGGGACAGCCCTGCAGGGAGAGGTGGGGCAGAGTCCCCTGTGTGCCCTTCCCTGGTAGCTGGCCCCCAGTGGAGCCATGTTCAGCTGTTTCGAGTTCTGCATCCTTTGGTACAGGCAGAGATGCTGGACCACGCCCTGCTCCTGGGATGGGCTTCTTCCTCAGCCCTCACCCTCCAGTTACCACTGAGCGTGAGCCCCATGGAAAGTGCAGTGGCCCCTTGGGACCCATAGGGGCATTGGTTCCAGGCCCTTCACAGGTACCAAATTCAAGGATACTCAAGTCTCTCATAGGAAATGGTATTTTGCACATAACCTACATGTATTCTCCCATACCCTTCAAATCATGTTCAGATTGTTGATAATACCTAGTGCGTTATAATCACTGCCTACATAGTTGATACACTGTATTGTTTAGGGAATAGTGACCCAGAAAAAAAAGTCTGCACAAGTTTAGTACAGATGCATTTTATTTCCTAATATTTTTTTGATCTGCAGTTGGCTGAATCCTTACATTTAGAACCTTAGGACCCCCAGATATACAGGAGGGTTAACCCTAATTCTCTCACTTGAGGCACAAGTAAAATATGAAATCTAGTGAAAGATAAACAGTGTGACATGCTTTATCAGCTTAGGTCACGTGTGTGTGTGTGTGTGTGTGTGTGTGTGCACGTGTGTTTCTTGTCTGTGGTACTAGAATTGAACCCAAGGCTCCATGCATGTTAAGCAATCATTCTACCACTGAGCTACATCCCCCACTTATTTTATTTTGAGACAAAGTCTCACTAAGTTGCTTAGGCTAGTCTCAAAATTGAGATCCTTCTGTCTCAGCCTTCCAGAGGGCTGGGATTACAAGCATGCACCCCCATGCCCAAGCACAAATCTTATTAATATTTAAATCAATCTCATAGGCAACCTTTTGCCCAAATGAGCAGAAAGTCTGGCACTCCATCTTCATGCCCTCTCTTCCTCCTCTGAAATAGTGAGAAAAACTCTAGAGCTTTTTGTATAGAGTGAGGGCTTGTGACTAAATCTTCGGATCACCTGACAGTTCATGCTCTGCTGCCGCACGTAAGTGATGGTACCTCACCAGTCTCCAGGGCCTGCTGGGCCTTTCCACAGTTGCATCCAGATTCCTGGTGATCAGAAGCCTGCACAGAGCTGCCCGGGATAGGGATGGTCCTCCTTGGACCCCAATGTAGCACAGATGACTTTGCATTCCTATGTCCTGCTGCTGTCCCCACAGGACACCTGCTAAGCAGCTGTGCCTGGAGCACTTCCGGCCTCAGCCTCACTATGGGCCTGAACAAACCACCCCTGCTCAGGTCTGTAGGCTCTGGGAAGAAGGATGATTGGTCTGGCTGTGATACCCAAGTGTTATTTCCACTAGAATTCCCTGGAGAGCTTCCAGCACAGACCAGTTGCCACACTCAGACCACCTGATTCGGTAGGTCTTGGGAGAGCCTCGCAATCTGCTTTGTTACCATCTTCCCCAGGACATGGAGGCTGCTGGTACCCAGACTCCACTTGGTTGCGCCCTGCCTGCCCTGCCCTGGGTGGCCATTCCCACCAACCATGTCTGAGGGCAGCACCACGCCTTCCAGCAGGATCTAGCACATCAGAGCAAGAGATCAGCTTCTTCATCTTTTTCCTTTCCAGAACTTCCCAGTGCAAATTTGTCTACTCCTTCTCCAGTTGACTTTGAATCTTCTCTACCAAGAGTTCTTAAAGCACCATGGAGGCGCTTGGTCGAAATAGAAATTCTCAGGCTCTGCTACAGACTCAGTGTTGTGGTCTTTATGTGACAGTCAATGGTAGCCAGTAGAAGCTTAGAAAACTGGTGTATCATGCTCACAGGTCCTAGGGACAGAAGATAGCGCACGTCCTGTAGGGCTTCGCAGGACAGTGTGGGTGGCAGAGCGGCAGCATCAAGGAGGCCAGGCCAAGACTTCATGGGATTGTGCAGGGACACAGACAGGCGGGATGGTTTAGGATTGGCTAGTTTGAATATTTTAACAGGCTCAGCCAGTGGGTCAGACCAGTTGCCTAGTCTCTGGCCGTGGATTGATGAGGCAGAGGACTATGCTTTCTCAGGTGTAAGGCCAGGTGGAGAAGCTATGGTCCAGCTGATTTACATATCAAAGGCACGCTCCACTAAGCCCTTTTGCTCTAAGAGGCTGGGTAACTATGGAACGTGCAGACTCTTCCCATTCAGAAAGGCTCGTGAACATTGAAACATCGTACTACACACAGAATTGAAAGCCTAAATACCACCATTGATCCAGCAGCCCTGAGGTGGCTCCCAGCTCTCTGTCTTACCCACTTCCCAGGTGATTCTGATACACATGAAAAAAGGGCCATGGACGGTCCTGAGAGGCTTTGGAAAGGCAGCCATTCAGCCATGAAAATAGGTCCTGATAAATCATGGGTGTCCAACCTGTTGTCTGGTTTCAGCAGCACTGAGTAAAAAGGAACTATTTTGGGCTGCGAATGAAATGTATCATATAGTTAATGTATATAAGTAACAAAACTTCCTGATTTTTGGTATTTTTCATTACGACATTCAAAAAAGGAGGGCAACAGGAACTGACGACTGTAGGGGCGCACCCAGGAAGTGAAGTTAGTGCCACACTGCACCCTCTCCAATGCAGTGGTCTCAGGACACCTCTGCAGTGAAGCACCGCACGATCAAGGGATGGAAAATATAGCTCAAGATAATGTTCAAAGTCCACATTCTTGGGGGCTGCATGATGCTGTGGTCTCATGTGGCCTGCAGGCAGCATTTTGGACACCTTTCCCTTAATGTCATCTAAGCATGAGAGCTAAAGTGACTTGCTGCACCAATGCAGCTGCCATCAGCTGCTGGCCACAGAGGAAGAGGGTGGCAGCTGCAGGGGCTGCTGGATGCTGTTGAGCCATTCCTAGCCAGTCCTGCCACCACCTGGCAGTACGACTTTGGGCGTATCATGAAGTCCTTTGCATCTCCCCTAGAAGAATGTGGGAACTGACCTGGTGAGCCTCAGAGGCTCCTCTAGCCTTGATTTCTCTTGATTCTCCTCAACTCTTCAGTGACCCTGTCTGTAAAGAAGAGATGACGCTGGGATGATGGATGACAAAATAAGATGCATACGGATACACCCAGCATCTGGCAGAGGCTTGACAAGCACAGGGGGAATGTGTGCATGTTCTCTCATCCTTGCCATTCTGCCCAAAGTTTCCTTTCATTCTCTCTCTCTCTCTCTCTCTCTCTCTCTCTCTCTCTCTCTCTTTTTTGCAGAACCAGGGTTTGAACTCAGGCCCTTGCGCTTGCCAGGGAAGTGCTTAGTCTACTGAGCCATCTTCCAGGCCCTCATTCTCCTTTCTGATCCCGCTTTAAGCTTGCATCAGGCTTAGGGCCCTCTCCTCTTCAAGACCATCTTCTCTGCATAGCACCCTTCCACTCCACGAGGCCATGAGAAAGGAGTCCCATACACTTCCTTAAGATTGGGGAGATGTGAAGTGGGGCATGGTGGTGCACGCCCGTAATGTCATCACTCTGGAAGCAGGAGGATCAAGTTTGAAGTCAGCCTAGTCTAGGGTTGGTAGTTAGCCTGGACTATGTAGTGAGACCCTGCCTCAAAAAGAGAGAGAGAAGGAAGGGAAAAAGAAAAGGAGGGAGAACAGAAGGAAGGGAGAGAGGGAGGGAGTCAGGAGGGGGTGTAGGGAAGGATTAGAGTAGCTCGGTCCACACCAGACTCCAGGCAGATGGAAAGCCTGGGACATAGTGACAGAGCTGGCTTGCTGGTCTCCTCCTTCTACTAAACTACTTCCTGCAAACCCCAAATTCCCCGTTACCTTGCAGGCTTCAGCTAGCTCCTCCGAGGAGCAGCTTGGAATGTCTGAACCCAAAGGAGGACCCTTGCGTTTCTTCACTGCCTGTCACCACCCAATCTGTCTCCTCCCCCCTTCCCCCAGCCCCCTGCCAGGGTGCCTCTGCCAACGGCTGGTTATTTATATCCTGGAGCAGCTGCTGACAGACAGCTGGGAGCTGGGAGGTGTCTGACAGGCATGAGCGAGGCAGAGATGACAGGCTGGTAGGCGGCGCTGTCATTCCTAGCAGGACGGCTGGGCAGAGCCTCCTCCCTTTACCCGGGGAGGCAAGGCTTAGTGGGGCAGATGGGGACATCTGGGGAGGAGCAGCTGGAAGGGAAGGGAGTAAGGGCCACGGTCGGTCGCACCCTTGGAGTGGGAGGAAGCTGGGGTTGGAGGCAAGAACTTCGCCGTTTTTCTCTCAGAAGGGGAGGGGGAGGTGCTCTTGATTAGCATCTGTGTGGTTTCCTGGACATCTGTACCTCACAGGCTCTGGTAAATCACAGACTCAGGATGTGGGGTTCCTCTACGCAAAGTAACATGAGTGGATGAGACGTTTCTAAGCTCTCTCTGCCAGCTATGCCAGCAAAGGGCTCCCAAATCCAAACCCTGGAGCTTTGTGTCCTGGCCTTGCCACTTGCTTGCTGGGTGACCTTGGACAACTTACTGAACTTCTCTGTACTTCCAACTCCATCTCTGTAAAGTGGTGGTAGGGAGGAAATGAGTTGACCAATACATGTGGCGGGAAGGCTGGCCAGACTGCTCAGCGGACTAGAGTGCCTGTTTAGGCAGAGTGCAGGGGCTGGGGTTTGATCTCCTGCCCGTGCTTTGCAGGGCCCCACCCTTGGGGCGTGCTGAGATGGTGATTGAGACTGAGCCTGGTGGTGTGCACCTGTAATCCCAGCACATGGGAGACTGAAAATAGGAGAATCATTGCAAGCCCGATCTATGGAGTGAGACCCTGTAGACCTTGTACTAAATTAAAAAAAAAAAAAAATGAGGTGGGACTGGAGCTGTGCTTGACATATACAGTAGTTGTCCAGGCTAAATGGAGCCTAGGTCTGTGATTTTCTAGAGGTGACCTCTTGCTCTAAGCAATTGGCTGATTGTATTATAAAATATTAAGAAAAAAGAGTAGAAATTTTAAGTATACACTTCAAGGAGAATGTACAGATTCCTACATCTGTTCTATAGATTTTATAGGCTATATGTCTTGTGTCACCAGATGGGTCACCTCCAAACTGAGAACTGTCCAAGCTAAGCCTACATTTCTTCCGAGCCTAAGTCCCAGCCTTCTGACTTTTTGCCTTTGTCTCTGCTCTCTAGGGACTCTTGTTTGCTCAAAATAGCAACAGGCCAGAAAGTTATTCTCCTTTTGCAGCTCTGTACCATCTCTCTCTGTCCCAGCTCTCTCTCCATCTCTCCCCAGCTCCTGCCTTCCTTCTAGCCTCTTGCTGTCCTTCTATTTTTTAAAAAATAATAATATCTGGTCTTGGAGAGCAGGGAATCCCAAGCATAAAATTAAGCCCCTGGATTCACTGTGCCTGCAGCACTAGCTCAGCTGTGTGGAACCTGGGGAGGGGGTGACCTTGGAGCAGGGTCCATTGCCCACCACCTCTGTACCCCGCTCCCCACTGGCAGGTGCCACAGCCCCTCAATTGCAGTGTCTGGGAGCAGTTTACAGTGGACCGTGGATGGTCCCCACTCTTTCTCACATCCTGGTCCTTCTGTTTGGAAAAGGAGTAGCTTTGTAATAGAGGGAAGCAAAGAAGCTGATCCGTTGCCACGGAAACCAGCAGAACACAATCTCTTTGCATCAGCTAATACTTGACTTGCTGAAACACTTCTATAACCACAACTTAAAAGAGCACACACACACACACACACACACACACACACACACAACTGCCCCCTTTAAAGAGCAACAAAATGTTGACTCATTCTTCTCTAATGGTAACAATTAGGTTCTAGCGCTAGAGTCCACTTGAGAGGTGAGGGGGAGATGAATCTGTTCTCTCTAAAAGAGTACATGTGGTGTGTGCGAGTGCGCGTGTGGGCGTGTGGCACACATTCATTTATCTTGTGCTTGCAGAAGCCTCTTACAATTCACTCTTCCTAGAAGCCAAGGACATTGGGCCCTGCATCCTGCAGAGAGACTCATGTCCCCAAAGTCTCTTCATGCAAGGCTGAGTCACGGAGGCCACAGGCCTGGGTTAGGATGTCTGGTTTAAAAGAGGTCCCTGCCGCAGGCCAGTCCCACAGCGCTAGAGAGGCGGCAAGTATCAAAGATGATTAGTCATCCACTAAACATTTCCTGATCACCCACTATGCGGTTAATCCCAAGAATTAAAAATGCTACTAAAAATAATAAAAAAGCTCATCCTTGTCATCAAGGAATTCATAACCCAAGCAATAGGAGGCTTGGCACAAATAACCTGGTGCTAGTTATAAGGCATCCACTTTTGGAAATAGTTTTTATATGTGCATAAATATTACATCCAAATGATCTCTATGAGCTGGGTGTGGTGGGCACACCTGTAATCCCAGTGCTCTGAAGGTAGAGGCAGGAGGATTGCCTCAAACTTGAGGCCAGCCTGGGCTGCATAGTGAGTTCAAGGCCATCCTGAACTATACAGCAAGACCCTCTCTCAAAGACAAACACAAAAACAAATCTCCCAAACAATAATTTCTATGATGTCATGCTTTTTGGGAGGGGAGATGGTAAGAATTGGGGCTTAGGGAGAGGAAAAGCTGAAATAAGACCATATATATATATATATGTATATAT
>NDGN011060496.1:0-17468 GCA_002564285.1 Tympanoctomys barrerae | reverse complement strand
TCATAGAGCTTCTTTACAGCTTGTTTGATTTGGTGCTTATTGGCTTTGACATCTACAATGAACATGAGTGTTTTGTTGTCCTCAATCTTTTTCATGGCTGACTCTGTGGTCAGGGAAAACTTGATGATGGCTTGTTTCTCCTGGGGGCACTCTTCCAAGGGTATTTGGGCTGCCTCCAGAGCCTCAGTGTCTTGGTACAGCGAAAGGTGGGTGACGTTCGTATCTTCTTATTTTTGTGGCTGTGGGTGCCTTTCAGCACAGCCTTCTTGGCCTTCAAAGGTTTTGTTTTGGCTTTAGCTTTGGGAGGGGCAGGGACTTCCTTTTTACCTTCAGCATCATGTTGGTAAAAAGCCTCTCTCAACCAGGAATGGGAATCTTGGGCAAGGTAGCTAACAGTTAGGGACAACCCCCAGTCCTCCCCAGCAGAGTCAACCCTCCCAAGGGCTCAGAAGGCAAAATGCTAATAAGATCTGGACTAAAGGTCTCCAGTGACCTCTCTTCTCTTTAGCCAGTTGATGAGTGGTGAGAGAAGGGAGCTGTTCTCCCCAGGTCTTTGTAGTAACTTGGCGAGATCAAGCAGAAACCCTGCATGACCATCTCTTCCCTGATCTGAGAGCAGAGGCAAATGTTCAGGCATCTGCAGCTGCCCCACACCACATCTTTGGTTTCTATGACTCTTGTTTCCCAAAGTTCTGAGTGCATGTTCCTGGGAAAATGTCTGAGAACAGCACAGCTTAGAGTAAGTGGCTGTCCCGTTCCTTCCTGTATGTGGCAGTTGCCGCTGCATGTGTGAGAACCCATGCTGGGTCTGTCTGCCTGAGAGTCCCAGCTCACTAGGCAGCTCCCAGCGTTCATGAGCCATCCCAGAGAATGATTTACTATGTTCAGTTTTAATTTCTACTAAAGTTCTTTCCCTGTATTTTTAATTTCAAAGCATATCAAAAGGCACCCCAGATAATTAGTTTCCCACTGTGGAAAAGAAAATAAAGCTTGAATTACCAGGCAGTAAGTAAGAAGAGAAAATTTTAATTAGAAGCCCTATAGTAAGTGTTGGAGGATAACTCTTAGGACTCCAGGTGACCAAGCTGCCCCCTTTCCAGGAAGCGCTCAGGGGCTGATTGCCCTCTGGGATCTGAGAGAGGACCACCATCAAAATAGAGGTGAGGCTGAGGTGCTGGGCCACCCTGCAGAGACTAGGGGCATCTGAGAGGCTGTTGCTGGTGTTCACAGGATGATGTTATTGAGACGGAAGGCACACAGCACAGACTTACCTTTCTTCGTGTATGCTTTGATGATGTCATTGGTCACAGAGCTGCATAGCCGTGGCCTCTACCTGCTGTTGGAACACTCCACCCATTCTCCTCCCAGCCCTGTAGCTTCTGCCTGCCTCCTTAGACTCACATAGTGCCTGGCTTTGTGTGCCTGATTTCTTCCACTGAACGTGTTTTCAAGACATCATGTGGTAGTGCATGTCAGTGCTATGCTCCCTTTTACAGCTGAGTGACATTTGGTGTATGGTCTGCTGAATGTTTGCATCTGATTGACACTTAGTTCATTTACATATTAGCTGTTGTGAAGAGTGCCGCTGTGAACATCTGTAAACACTTGAACACCTGTTTTCAATTCTTTAAGTCCACTAAAGAAGTAGGTATTTTTAGTACTTGACCCATTGCTTCAGTGGTTGTTGGCTTGCTTGAGCTTAGGTTCTCTTTTCTCTCGTGTCTTCCAAGTGTATGAAGGTAAGTTGCATCTGAGAGTAGTGGCACATACCTGTGATCTTAGATACTCAGAGGCTGAAGCAGGAGGATTACAAGTTTGAAGCTAGCCTTTGCAACTCAAGGAGACCTTGTCTCAAAATAAAATTAAAAAAGGGCTAAAGTATAGCTCAGTAATAGAGGGCCCCTTAATTCAAGCCACAGGACCACAAAAAAAGAAAGAGAGGCATCTGCAGACGTCATATCTTTTACCCCTGACTAATGGGTATTTCCTAAGACTACTAGCATTATTTTGCTTAACAGAGCACACTTATCAGTTTCAGAAAACAGAATATTGATAGGATCCTTTAATTTGCTTAGTCATTATAAGTTTGTTCACTGACCCCATAGAACCTTCTTTTTTTCCATTGCACTTGCCGTCCAGCCTCAGCCTCCTCAGTGGCACATATCATAGTCATGTGCCACTATACCTGGCTCATGATATCCTTTATATTTTTTTCTACATTAGGTCATCCCATCTAGAATCTGCATTGAATTTGTTGCCCCTCTTTTTACTCCTGAATTTGGAGGAGTTGCTCCAGTATTGTGTCTCATGCAATTAAAGCCCCACACCCCTTACTAGGTTTCAACCAGGCTTTTCACACTAAGCTACATCTCCCACCCCTTTTTGAGACAGGGTCTCCCAAAGTGACTGATTTCCCCAGACTGGTTTGAATTTGTGATCCTCTTGCCACAACCTCCCAGAGTATTGGGTGTATAGGCATGCACAGCCACACCTAGTAGTCTTTGGCATATTTTGGTGCACATTGGCTTTCTGTCTGTTGCTGAATTTTTCTGGTGTTTGCTTCTGATGAGACTTGGACATGTGTCCTTACACAAGTGCACAAGAGGTATATCCTGTCCTTCTTGGTGCCCTATTGGACTTCTTGTGGCAATGTTGATGTCCCTACTTGGTCCAGGGCCATCTTGTCTCTGGGAGATAAGGTAGGTTCTGCAAGTGTCCTGATGTCAGCCCCCTCTGGGGCCCTTATCTGTACCTTCTCACAGTGCAAGCTGTAGGGAACAACCTTCAAAACATCCTCCTCTACCAGCCAGTGTACATACTCTCATTCATTCCTCTGTTTCTTACTGCATTGTATTTTATTATTTAAATTATATTTACTATTGGAATGAACTCATGTGTTCTTATTTTTAAAACAGCTTATAATTATTTTCTCTTTTTCATTATTCTGATGCTCAGATTATTCTGGATTTGGCCTGGGGAATCTGTTGAACTATCTTTTATGTCCTCTGGATGTGGCCTGTCATCTTCTCAAAATTTCTCACCTGTAGACCCACACATTCCAGGTACAGCTGGTGCCTCCCAGCTCTGTGGAGACCAGAATTGGTGCTCAACATCTGGGTAGACAGAGCAGAGATTGTGAGCAGCTGTGCATATTGTGCATACACAAACATACATGCCCAGCACACATGCATGTGTGCGCATGTGTGTTCATGGGTACAGTCTTACTTTAGAAGTCTTGGGTTTAGACTGATCCCTTTCCACTGATTGCTGCTGCGCTCTCTCTTTGTTACTAGATTGGGCCTGAAGTGGTCCCTGAAGCTGAAATAGGAACCAACCCATGTTTTTTGTAGAATAAGTTTGCAGGATTGCTGACTCATATGAAAGACCCAGTTTTTAGGACTAGCCAGGAAGAGGCATAGGAAGGGTTTTATTAGGCAGAAATTAAAAGATTCACACTCAGTACAGGACCTCAAGGGTAAGAGGGACACATTATGAGCCAGAACTGGATATGTTTATGGGGTCTTGGAGGCATGTTGGGGACATCTAGGCTGTGTGACCCTACCACCTGTCAGGTTACTGGTCTGCTAGGCTGTATCAGAATGCAAGCTGTTTCTGTGTGTCTGAAATTGAGATTTGCTGCTTTCTTGAGGCTGGAGGAAGCACATTTAAGGTGAAAAGAACAAGTCTGGAGCCCAATGTACATGCTCTGTTTTTAAGACCTTTAGGAATTACTTAAGTGAAGTTTCTAGGAGAGAAAAAGGCCTGACTAACTATTGTGTGCTGAAGCCATAGGGAGTGTTTGTTTTTTTTAAGTGTAAGGAACAAGAGGCAGAGACTAACTGAGACCACTAAACTTGTACAAAGGCATGGTGGCACGGTGTTGCCTTGTGCTTGGTGTAGGCAGAGGGAAAATAGGCCCACTGTAGGGGACAAAGAGAAGTGGGCCATCTTTATAGGGATTGAAAGAAGGTGAAGGACTTAGGCAGGAGGGTCTTAATAAACCTCAGGGGTTAGAGTTCTCTGGCTGTTTTGCACCTCAGTGAGCAGAATCCTCCAGGTGTCTGGTGTACATTTTCGGGTATCTCCAAATATCTGGGGACCTGCAAGATTCCTTGTCCTATCTCATCTCTTTGACATCCTGTGTTTGCCCATGACAGCCTCAGTACTAATCTCAGGCTAAGAACAATGCCTGTGCTGGCAAACAGGTCAGGGGCTGGGAGAGTCGGGTCTGATTTGAGCCTTACATTAAGTGCAATTTTAAAATCCAGATTTTTTTGTCCCTTTTTTTTTCCCCTGCCTATTTTTAAGTTTTTAAAATTCTACCATACCCCTACCTATGATGGCTGTCCTTCAGCCCTGAGCACCCTGGAGTTGTACTCCTTGCAGAAGGCAGCCTCCTGAAGGGCACCGGCCAGTAAGGCTTAGGAAACAGGAGTCACCATTCTTGACTGGAGTCAGGGGCTGAGGGACACCATCAGGAGAGTTGGAGCACAGAATGTTGAAACTGTAGTCAGTGCTAACCAAGTAATTTTCATGTGCTTAAGAGTTACTACTCTCCAGTCTTCCTAGGGCTTAAACAGCTTAGTTTAAGGGAGAGAGTTGTGTTACCAGGAAACAACAAAGCAATTAAAACGCCTTGATTTTATCTTCTGGTGTTCCTGCCAAAAATAATTAAGTTAGCTTCAGCTCCCAGACAAATGCCCGCGGAAGGCTGGGCAGGCTGTGCCCAGAGCCCCGTGAGGCCTGCCACCTCAGCTCTGCCTGTCTGCCAGGCACGAGCTCTGGGGCCTCAGGGCAAAAGAGATTCCAGAGGGTTCTACCTTGTGTCCAGCCCAGAGGGTCTCATTCTGTAAATGGCCACTCTGCCTGCACCTGACCACCTAGCCAACCATCCACTGGCCTCAGAGCAGCTCTGCTTTCATTTCCTAAGGCTTGTAGCATTCACTTTCCAGGTTAGTAGGGCTGCTCTATCTTGCCTGAAACCCTACCACACCACCCATTAGCCTGTTTGAGGACAACCTAGTGGTCAAGAACCTTGTCCAGCATGGGAGGGACAGTGGTGTGGTGAGGAGCAGCCTCTGAGGTGGAATGCCCTAGTGTGCTGTGAGGACTAGAAGACACACAGTGGCCCTAGGGGCTAGTTTGTAGCAAAAGAATGTGTCCCTGTTTTTGCATTCCCAGTTGGGTCTGGCAGTCCTTTAGGGGAGAACTCCACTTTGCCTTTCCTGTATGGCTGGCCTTGTAATGCAGTTTAGAAAAGAGAAGGCAGTGACCTTGGCTGACCTCTTTGTGCACAGGGCTGTGTGGCTCTCTGTGATTCCTAGGTGGGTGCTTTTGCTTGTTAGAGCCCAGTTGCCATGTGCTATGGATGAAGGAGTATGGGCTTGAGAACCAGAAAGACCAAGGTTTCTGACAGAACCACTTACCAGCTAAGGTTTTGGACAGTCACAGCCTCAATTTATTCCAAGTGATATGCATGGTATCTGCCTTGGAGGATTGGTAAGAGAACCACACACTAAATAGTTCTTTGTCTTATTCCTCATCTGCCTTACTCCAGCTCCCTGTCAGAGCTAAAACTTAGAAACATCAGGTCTCCAATCTCTGCTTGCCTGGAATACCTGTGTGACCTTCTTTCAAAGTGGGTATGAAGGACACATGGGGGTGGATATTTCTCATGTGGCTGGATGCTCATGGTGGGGGCCAGGCTTGCTGTCTTCCTATGTTTGAGATGGAGGGCCGTCTGTCACCAACACTGAGGTCAGAAAGGGAACTTGGGTCAAGTGTATTCCTGTCAGAATTTGTCAGGTTTACAGCCAAGTCTAGTAAAATGAGTTTGGTGCCCAAGGATACCACACCCAGTGGCAGGCTACAACCTGTGAAACCTCCTGGAAGTACTAGGTTCTGTCCAACTAGCCCCAGAGAGTGGCATGAGAGCTTTGTGAGGCTGCAGGCATATTTTCCTTTGTGAGAAAGGAGCAATTCTGGTACTGTGGCTCTTTGTGAAGGCCTTTCCCCTTGGTCCTCGTCTCACCCCACCTGGGCAGCTGCTTTTTAGAAGAATCAGCACATGATTTCATTTAACTGATAAACACTGCATACTACTAGCAGTTTTTTTCTTTACATTTTAATGAGAACTATTTATATCATCATCATTGTCCCCACTGTTACATTGGTAATGGCAAATTCTTTAGTGTACATGCAGAATATGTCATGTTAGCTTCAGTCTCATCCCATACTCTGGGAATTGCAGAGACTGTTGTAAACAATATAGCAATGAGGTGGGCATCTTCGGGTGGGCAGGCTGATGCAGCAAGCATTCTGCTAAAGGAGGGTCTTCCCAGCTCAGCACCCAGGTTTACCTGGCTGATATTTGAGGGTTGGCTAGGAGCAGTGCTGCAGCACTCAAAGAGATAATGCTGGGCTGTGTGCAAGAGGAACATTTCTTCCTTTTCCTCTTCAGCTTAGGATGTACAAGGTACCACACGTGTAATGAATTACATTCACACTGTGGGAAACATCCAGTGTAGATCACTAGGCATATGCTGTCTCTAGACTTTATTTCCCTCCAGAGCCACTGATAATGTTGCAGGATTACCTTTTAATGAAGTGCTCACACAGGGATCACCCTCTTCCTTTTGGCTGCTGTTGGTCAAAAGCAGAATCATTTTTCACTGGGGAAACAGTGTATGCAGAGACAGCTGAGCTACAAGCCGTTCCGATGCCCTTTGAGACCAGAGCTATCCAACCTGCAGTCTCGAATGCTTAGTCCCTTGCAAGTCTACGAGCAGGACAAGGCCAGGGAGGAGTAGAGCAGGGTTTGCCCAGCAGGTGTGACTCACCACAGGATGGAGGTATGGGAGTGTGATGCAGCCATGCCTCCTGCTCATCTTGCCAAAATACGTGCTATTTCCAGCAAGGCTCCTCATACAGCACTGCTGAACTTGGTGTCTGACTGCTCATTGCTGTCTGGGATGACTGCCTTCAAGGCTGCATGGCAGAAGCGGTTCAGGGCTGGTAGGTTTGTCTTCTGTTCAACATATAGCCTCAACTTGTCTCTGAAGGTCTCCCCAAGGAAGCTATAGATGAGAGGGTTCAGGCAGCTGTTGGAGAAAGCTGCAAGGTTGACAATGTGGCCTGTCAGGGGGTAGGCATGATGGAAGGACTGTTTGCAGGGAGCATCCCCTGGCTGTGTCCGTTGCAGGAGGTGGACGCTGATGAAGACATTCTCAGGCAGCCAGCAGATGAAGAAGACCAGGACCACAGCAAAGATCATACGGAGGGCCTTCTGCCGCCGGGGGCGCAGGCCTCGGTGCCTGTGAGCCTTGATGAGGACCCGAACGATGAGGGAGTAGCAGAGCCCAATGATGGCAAAAGGGACAATGAACCCCAGGGTTATCTCCAGCCACTGCACTTCCTTGACGTCTGCAAAGCAGAAGCAGGCCTCCTCGGTATGCTGCAGGTGGACAGCTGTGAAGGGCACCAGGGTGGCTGAGACAGCGGCCATCCAAATGAGACCACAGCTCAGCCTAGCACGATGCTTTGTGCGGAAGAGGCTAGAGCGCATGGCCTTGGCCAGTGCAACGTACCTGTCAAAGCTCATCCAGGTGAGGAAGAAGACGCTGCTGTACATGTTGATCTGCAGGAAGAGAGACATGAAGGTACAGAGCACAGCAATGTCATAGTACTGCTCATCCAGGTTGAACACCTCGATTAGGGAGTCAGCCACCAGGATGAGGTCTGCTGCAGCCAGATTGATGAAGTATAGGTCTGGGATTGTCATCTTTTCACGGAAGCTGATGTTCACCACCAGTATCAGAATATTCCCCACAAAGCCAATGGGGAAGAGAAAGATGGTGTAAAGGCAGGAGAGGAAGAGGCCGATGACATACTGCTGGTGCTCGGAGAGGTCACCTGTCTGATTCACCAGGGCAGTGCCAAGCAATAGCTGGGACAGGTTGAGTTCTGAGGAGGTATTGTTGGAGGCTGCTGGCTGTACAGTGCCTGGATCAATCTCCACATCAAGGATGGGGGCTAGGGAGGTCACATCCATGTCTTTACCACACCACTTTCAGGATTTGCCAAAAGGGTCACAGAAATCAGTTTTAAACAGTTTCATCTTTGGAGAGGAAGGTACTCCTGTTTTAACAGAACCAGGCATTTGTATAGCAGGAAATGTTGTTACGGGGAACTGTGTGATGGTTTGGGTTGGTCAGCTGCAGAAGTTGAAGGATTGCGTCTGGTTGGTCTGTGGCAGCATTTTTGGGGCATGGCATCTGTGTTCTCATTGCCTGGGCACCTGGGAGAGCAACAGGACAGGATTAAGGCTTGTAGTCTGGGCCATTCTGGTGGATCCCATAAGCACTAAGGGAAGGCAGCGCTCTTGGCTTTGTGGTCTTGGGGAGATGATGTCCCTGAGCTGAAACAGAAGTAATGAACATGGAAAATCTGCTTTCTTGGCTCAGGGTTCCTGGAGTTGCCTGGTTTAAGTTGAAGACAACTATGACTCATCCCCCAAAGCCGTGGGTGACAGTCAGTTAGCAGGAATAGGGAATAGCATGCACACTGGGCATGGGAACCTTAGGAAAACTACTGTTTGTCAGCACAGGAAACAAAATTTATTTCAACCACTGTTGGGAAAAGAAATAGCATGGGAAGGGAAAAACCCAGCTTTTCTGGGTAGTAGACTCACAAAACCTGGTAGAATCAGAGCAATCTCTTAGCGTAAAGTAGGCAAAGTAAATTTAGATTTTTGTGTAATACTAGTACCAAGTGTAGTTACCTGGAGTAACACTTTTTCATAGTGTGGAATGCAAAACAGAATAAGGAATAGAAACAGCCAAGAAATAATATTAGCTGGGCATAATGGTGCATGCCTATAATCCCAGGAGGTTAGAGACAGAGGCAGGAGGATCACTTGAGGCTAGAAAATTGAGGCCAGCAAGGGCAAGACAGAGAGCTCATTTCAAAAAAGAAGGGAGAGATAAGGAAGGGGAGGAAAAAAGTTAAAAATTGTAGTCAGTGTTTTAACAAGCTACTGTAATACATAATATATTTTAAGCTGGTGTGGTAGTATACACCTATAATCCCAGGTACTTGAGAGGATGAGGTAGGAGGATCATAACTTCCAGACCAACCTGGATAACAGTAAAATCCCTCCTTAGATAAAACTCCAACACAAGAACAAACATGAAATATTTTTGTAATGCTGTTTTAACCTAGAAACTGGGTAAAGGAAATCTCCTTCAGTGTTTGTTTGCAATGGGGAGAAGCCATGGACATGGGGCTCCTAGTTGCCTGCGGCACTGGCTGTATCCTGAGTTCTCTGTGGCATAGCCAGGGTTCTTAGCATGTCGGCGGTCTCTGGAGGCACTGGGTCCTCACAGCTGGGGTGGCTGCTGGCATCTAGTAGATGAGGCTGGTGATGCTGGCTGGAGGGTCCCATTTTTACCCTTTGAGGTCATTAGGAATCTTTTTGAAATGGTACAAGGGCAGTCTAGTAATTTATTGACCTCTCAAAAATACTGCTTAAAAAAATAAGAAGGAAAAAGGAGGGAAGCCAACTGTTCTGAAAGTGTTCTATCATCTGTGCCGGCTGGGACGATAGGCTTGATCGTATTGACTGCTTTGTGTTCTTTTTTGTTTTCTAATTTGAGCAGTGTAACATGTCACTGTTCTTAGTATCTGTCTATGAGGATGAAGGCCTCTGTATTTAATAGCTTTTTAAAAAACTGCCCAGCCTCTAGCTTGTTCTTTGAATGTCGGAACCCTGGAGCATCTTAGACTATAGCACAGGGATGGTTCCAAGTGAACAGACCCCATGAACTTACAAATATGAAGATGTACATGGAGTAGTTTGGTATCATTTTGTTTTGTCTCCTGTTTGTCTTTACCCAGGAAAAAGATGGGTTGAGTGTACCACCCAAGCACCCTGGGTTGGCAGAAGTGCTGTATCACAGTACAAGGCAGAGCCTCAAGTGAGATACATTCAGGCTTGAACAGAGCTGGCAGAATGGTAGACTAGATAAAAAGCACAGTCCCTGCTGCAGCTACCCTGGGTTCCCATTTGGAGGGTGGGAAACTGAGCTGCTCTCCCAAGAGCACATCCTGCCATTTCAACCATAGGGCTGTAGCTGTGGTCAAACCCTAGAGCCCAGGTTGGGGTGCAAGGCTTACCTGAGTCACAGACGGGGCCTCCCTGAGCCATCTGGGATCTGGGAAGACCTTTTTCATGTTCCCCACCTTCAGCAGTTTGCTAGAAGTACACTTGGAATTTGTCTGCAGTGATGAGATCCTGGACTTGGGACCCTGTAGACAAGGCTGAGCATAGGAGCAGCAGGAGACACGGAGAAGAAAGCCTTGCCAGGGGCGGCTGGTGGGAAGGTTCCCCAGGAAGCCTGTGGCTGTTGGAGGCGCAGTCTGGCCCCCTTGGCGCTGGGCCGGCTTTATAGGCTCCCAGGGCCCTGCTCATTGGGCCTGGCCGCCTCCCTTTAAGGCCAGTGTTAACCATTTTTTTGCTGGCGTCTTTTCTCCCACACTTTGGCAATGAGCTTAGTGCCACTAGATACATTGAAGTTTTCAGTGTAGCTCCTTTTCCTCTTTACTTTTTTTAAATTTGAAAGAATTATAATAGATATTGTTTAAATTTTGAGTAATAGCCTAACATCATTTGTTCAAACAAGCTATATTATTTGTTTGACTTTAAACACTGAATGTTATAAGTTAACATAGTGGCATGTAATACATAGAAAATTAAACTGAGCTTCACAATGATATTTGCTGAAAATAACTTAAACCTAAGAAATAGTAGATATTTTGGCAAGAAATTCAGATTCCAAGTTGCTTTGCTGATGTATTGGTTAGTTTTGCTTCCCTTCTACTCCAGAACTATTTAATTGTACCTGTTCTTCCAGGTGCTGGTGGTGAGTGGATAAGGCCCCCAGCCCCACTGTAGCCACTTCCTTAGGTGTTGACTTCTGCAGGCTTGAGCCTGGCTTCCATTTAAGATATCACTACTGCTTGTTGGGTTTTCACTCTCCATTTTGTTGTTTGTTTGTGGTTTTTTTGGAGACAGGATTTCACTATGTAGTTCAGATTGGTCTTGAACTCACTGTGTAGCCCTGGCTGGCCTTGATTTTTCAGTGAGCTCAGCCACCTGAGGTCTGGAATTACAGGTGTGTGCTGGTTACCCTCTTACTTTGGAGAGAGGTTGACAGGGTCACCCTGGGGTAGAGAGCAGCTCCAGACTTGAGTATTCAGCCCCTGAGACCTCCTATCACCTCAGACCTGAGCTGCTTGGCTGAATTAAATTTTAATTGGTATCATTTGTACTTTCTTTCTGGTGTTTTTGGTTATCTTTGTTTTGTTAGTTTTTTGGGGTTGAGGGTTTTTTTTTGGGGGGTGGTAGTTACTGGGGATTGAACTCAGGGCCTTTACACTGAGCTACATTTCTACCCCTTTCTAAAAGTTTTCAGACAAAAATTTCCTTTTTGCCTCAAGTGGGCTCAAACTTCTAATCTTCCTGCTTCAGCCTCCCCGAGTACTGGTATAACAGATGTGTACCACAACACCTAGCTTCTTTTACCTTTTGATATCTCAAAGCTGTGAGTTTGGACAGAGTCATCTTATATGTGCTAAGCACAAGCACTGCAGATTGCTACAGCCCAAGGACAGGTGGGAGTAGCATGCATGTCTGCAGAAGGCTCTCGAAGGCCAGGACAGCAGGTGTCGGCCCAGGATGCAGGCAGTCACTTGTCCCTTGCTGTGCCAAGCTTTGTTTGTAGTGAACAAATGTGCTTCAAAGCATTCTGTATGATACTGGTTTGAAATATTTCAGAATTGTATTTTGGGGCTAACATAGATATTTTTAAACAGAATATGGTGTTAAATATTTTATGGAAAACACTAACATTTGGGGTTCTGCCAGCTGTAGAAATTCTGACTACTATATTAGTTTTCTTATTTGAATAACATGATAAAGAGTGGTTTGACCCTTAGATATCTTTTGACCAGCTGCAAAGCCAAGATGATTTCAACATTAAAAATACCCATGACACCCTTTTGAAAGAAATAAGTCATGAGAAAGTACAGCTTCCTCTTGAATTAAATAAATAAAATAAAAACACAAGCCTTGAAATAGCCAAAGCATGTCACATAAAAATAGCCACTCCCTGCTCTCATACGCCCACTGCCCAGTGCCTCACTGCCTGTAGGAAAGGTGAAGAGACTGTAGGCCCTACAGGGCTCTGAGTCTTCTGCCCCTTGACCATACCCTTGCTGGTAGGTTTGCACAGCTGGTTGATGCTCTGGCTTTAAGCTCCTGATGCAGGACAGGCCACTACATTTGGAGCACTGAATAGTTCTACTGGAGAACTAGGTGATTAGGCAACTTGTCAGATCACACAGCTGCTTAGTGCAGGGCTGAGCCTAAGTGTGTGTGTGTGTGGGGAATCCAGTCCTGTGGCCTCTTTTTGAAGTGAGGATGAGAGGTGTCTTTGGGAAGTTTCTGGAAAGCCTTAACACCTTCTGTCACTTTTACACCTGACATTTGATGAGGGCTTCCTCTTGCTGTCCTTTATGATGCTCTGCTTGCTCTGCTTCAGGGATGAGTTGTGGCGGGCTTTGAGCCACTGTTCCCTGCCCTGGAGTGGGACTGAGCCCTTGGGAATGCAGCATGAGAGGTACCACCAGGGCAGGCCTGGGACTAGGACATGTGGCATCTGTCTTCCTAAAGGCATGTGGCATCTGTCTTCTGGTTGCTGTGCTACATTGTGGTCATGTCTTATGTTGTTCCATTGTGGAAAGATGTCTTTATGGATTTTCAGAGAAGGTAACATTTTTGTCCATCCCAGGATGGGATAAATGGAAGTGGAAAGAACTAAAAGAGAGTACAGTTGAATCAGCTTGCATTTCATTAGGTATGCAAGCAGCCAGATACTGGATAACACTTGGAGAACACCAGTAAGATCATGCTTGGTCAGAAGCCCTGGCAAGAGGCATCCCCAACGCCTTCCTTCACCGTGTATGGGCACAGCCATTTTCTGGGACAGTCTCTCATTCCACCACCTCTACTATACATCTCCTCCCCATCTGCTTCCTGTCTTTCCCACTTGCCTGTTCTCTTCAGTGGCATAGGAACTGTCTCCACATCTTGTGGCCCAGGGTCCCCCTCGCTCCTGTGACAACCTGAAGCCCTGAGGCACACTGTTATCATGGTCCAAGCAAACTCATTGTTTGTCATGGCCAGGAGTCCATTTGTCCAGTTCTTTTGTCCACATTGGCTGTGTGATGCTGGCCTTTCACTGAGCTGTCTGAGTCTCAGTGGCCATGTGTAACACAGGGTGGTTGGTCTGTGGTAATGAAACTGGGTAGCTCTGTAAGATTGTCCCCTGTCTTATGGGGGCTTCCCTTCCACCACTGCCACCATTGCCACTCAAGAGGCAGCGACCTGGTTGAGAGCCCCAGAAAATTCCCAGTGACTTGGGCTTTTCTCTGAGCACTAACGAGGGAGGTGGCTTAGTGGTTAGAGGTTCCTGTGGGGTCACATGCACACTTTAGTGAGGAGTTTAATCTATGTTGGAATCATAGCATGAGGCTTAGAGGAATCCTCCTCTGCATATTTCTGCTGTCTTATAAGCAGAACCCTCATGGAGAACATTGTATATTTTCTCTGATGAATCAAAATTAGGAGGAACAGAGAACTCAGAGGCTGTTCCTATTGTCTCCCACCTTGGTATGACTCTCACAAAGCACTTCTAAACATGTTATCCTCAAGACAACCCAAACTGTTAAGCAAAACAAGCACCAGTCACCCCCTTTCTTTATAAAGAAGAAGACCAGGGCCCAGAGAGTCTGAGACCTGCACAGGTCACACCCAGCAGCAAGTGGCAGGGTAGTGTTGTGTCCTCCTGGGTCTGTGCCCCCCGCCCCCAGTCCTCTGCATCATCTTCCGTTAATTCATCACTTCAGAGCATGTGTTTGTGGAGTTGGCAGCAGCCCCGTGAAGGAGATGAGCATCTGTGTGGAAGGGCCCCAGATACACAGTGGGGGCAGAGGAGTGCACAGCACAGATGCTGTCCTCACCATCCAGGCCGTTTCCAAGAGAAGGTCAAGCTTGGCAGTCTGATTGTGCTGTGCTTTCTGGCATGAGAAGGAATTTATAGTACTCAGGTTGTCCACCCTGTAGCACCAGCAGGGAGCAGTCCTGGTGGCTCCATGGGTGTTGACTTTTTGGACAGCTGGCTCCTTTCTGTGGTTGCTGGGAGCGTCCTGGTCACTTCCTCTTAATTCTTTGAGAGCGATGGCAACCAGAACTGTGTGTGTAGCTCACAGAAGTATGGACAGATGATGCCTTCTTTTTTTTTTTCTTTTTAATTTATGTATTTGATATGGGGTCTTACTACACAGCTTGGACTTATAGTGATCCTCCTCCCCAATGCTAGGATTACAACTGTGTACCACCACACCAAGTTTTGGTGGCCAGCTCGGCAGGCTGTGGCAGGGCCAGCATGACATGCGGTACCAGGGATTGAACCCTGGTCCTTGTGCTTGCCAGGCAGGTGCTTAGACAGCTGGGCTATCTCCCCAGCCCACATGATGCTTTCTGTACTCTGCTTGGGAAGCATTTTTGGGTGGGAAGTTTGAGAAGAAGCAGCTCCTCCCTTGAGGCCTTTTCCCAGCCCCACCTTCAGTGACCACTAAGATGTGTTCCTTTGGGAGACCAGATAGGCTTCAGTGATTTGCCTACTTCCATGATCAGTTCTGGTTTTTCTCCTTTGAAATTAAGATTTTGTGCACCTTTTCTTTGTATAAGAGTGTCTGCTTGCTGCTAGAAACACACTTTGAGATGTTTTCTTAGTTTACTGTTGACTGTGGGTCTTTCTCTGGCTCTTTGTGTCTGCTCTGTTCAAACTTTTGTGACATGAAGGGTAAATGGCCAGGTGTAGAAACAGAGGGCTGGAGTCCAGGCAACACCAGCCCTGCCTCTGTGGGATTTGCCTCAAGTGTTGTGGCCTGGATCCTTACAGAGAGGTCCTAGGTAGGATCTGGGGACCCTATGTAGAAGCCAGTGGTAGTGTCTGAGGACCCTATAGAGGGGCGTTCAGTGGGTTTCTGTGATCTCTTGCTGGTCCTCCCACACCCCCAAGCAGAGCACAGGCTCTTTTAATGTTTCATGTTGGGCACCCTTATAAGCCTTTTTAAAAGACAGGATCCTACTGTTTGAGAACTGCCAATGGACATTTTTGTGGTCAGGTTTCTAAAATTAGTCCTTTGACCGAATTGCTCAGGAACTCAATATAGCTGGAGGCTCCAGGCTTGTCCTGTTTCTTTCTTTCCCATCCTAGAATCTGTTGTTTCTGCCAGAAGTCTAAACACATGGAGCTTTGCATGACCCTACCTGATTCTGAACTACAAACTGTGAGCATCTGTTCTTGGAGGATACTTAGAGTAGCTGAGAGGCTTCCTGAGGTGTCTGGCTATGAGCCAGAAGTGTGGACAACAAGCATACAGACCTGTGAACTAGAACTCTGTGCTCCCAGCCACTTGTCTGAGGCTGTCTTTATCCACAGCCTCAGGGATTTGAGGGATTTGAGTAGAACAGGGCTGTCTGGCAAAGCTGACAAAGCCGAGGGGACAGAATTTGGATGTCTGAGAGGCTGAGAAGGTAGTACCTGAAGAGGATACACCATGGTAAAAAGAGGCGTGGAAATCTGGATGACAGTCTGCTGGGCTCTGTGTTGGGTGAGGACCCACAGAGTCAGTCTGAGAGCAACTAATGGTCTGTGTTCCCACTCTCTCGAGCCAGAGTACAAAATCTCTGAACATGTGCACACCAGTTCTGTTTTCAATTGCAATAACAAGATACCCAAGGCTAGCTGAGATTAAAGAAAAGCTTAATATAGTGGAGGAAAATATCCTCTTTAATAAATGGTGCTAGGAAAATTGGCTATCCATATGCAGAACATTGACTCTAGGCCCATATCACTCACTGTGCACTAAACTAAAATCAAAATGGATCAGAGATCTAAATGTTAAAACAGAAACATTTAATCTGCTGGATGATAAAATAGGTACAACTGTTAAATACATAGGGGTAGGCAAGGATTGCTGAACCGAACCCCAGTCACTCAAGAAATAATACCGAGTATCAACAAATGGGATCATATAAAATTAAAAAGCTGCTGCACAACAAAGAAAGTAACCACAGAGTGAAGAGACAACCTGTAGAATGGGAAATTTTTTCTAGCTATTCCTTGGACAGAGTACTAATATCTAGATTTTATATATAGTTGGATGCACTGGTATTTGTTGCATATATACTTATGATTGTTATCTCTCCTTCTTGGATTGTTCCCTTTATAAGGACATAGTGACCTTCTTTGTCTCTCTTAATCAGTTTTGTCTTGAAATTCACTTTGCAAATAGAATAGCTACCCCTGCTTTTTCTGGATTCCTGTTGCATAGAGTATTGTTGTCCATCCTTTGACTCTCATTCTGTTAATTTCTTTTTGAATCAAATGTGTTTCATGTATGCAGGATATTGTTAGATCTTGTTTCTTTGTCTATTCTGCTAGTCTGTGTCTTTTGGTTAGTTGAGACTGTTAACATTGAGGGTTATAACTGATATGTATTGCCTTGTCCTTGTCATATTATTTTCCTTGTGTTGGCTCCCTCCCTTTTTTCTCCCCTCGCTTTGTTTATTTGCTTTGACTGGTGGATTCCTTCTGTTGGGGTTTGTGGGGTTGTACTTCTTATTTTTTTGTTGTTGTTTTGGTTCCAGGGATTGAACTCAGGACCTTGCTTTTGCCAGGCAGGTGCTTAAGCCACTGAGTTATCTCCTCAGTTCTGTACTCCTTGTTATCCCTTTCTAGACTCCTTGTTATCTCTTTCTAGAATCTCCTTCAAGGTAGTTTGGAGTGCTGCTTTGGTGGCCATAAATTTCCTCAGATGTTCTTTGTCCCGAAAGTATATTTTTCCATCAGTTTTGAAAGATAGTTTTGCATGTTACACCCATCTGGGTTGAAAATTGTTTTCCTTTAGAACTTGAAATGCTTCATTCCAAGCTGTCCTTGACTTGAGGGTTTTGCTAAGAAGTCAGCTATGATTCTGATCAGCTTTCCTTTATAGGTGATTTGTTTCCTTTCCCTAAGAGCTTTTACAATTCTATTTTTGTGTTGGATGTCACTAGGGACCCATCTCTACAGTTATCTGAGAAATTATTTCTTATTTGATTTTTTTTTCTAGAGCCTCATTCAATTGCTTTGTTGTTACCTCTTCAGAATTTGATTATGATATGCGTGGCTGTAGATTACCCCCTGCCCTCCCGGCTAGTTGGAACTCTGTATGCCTCACTTATTTGTATGTCAAATTATTTTTCCCTACCAGGAATTTTCTGCTATAACATCTGTGAACAGATTTTTATATCATTTGTGCTATCTCCTGTTTCATGGACTCCAACCAATCATAAGATA
>NDGN011060259.1:0-10423 GCA_002564285.1 Tympanoctomys barrerae | reverse complement strand
GTGTGTGTTCATCTCGGATGCCCATTTCTGGGTTGGGTCTTTAAATTTTGGGGCCCTAGTGTTGCTCACCTGTTTTTAATACTTGTTTGTTTCATTGAGGAAGATTGTTGTATTAATACTTTTCACATTGTGGAGACACAGCATGTGATACCTATAATTTAAAGGAAGACAGGTTTAATTGGGCTCACTGCTTGGGTGAAGTCAGCTCACGTTTAGCTGATTCAAGGCAGAAACTCATGGCGGAAGGGTGTGGGAGAGCAAAGCTGCTTGGCTCATGGAAGCAGGGAAGCAGAATGGGGAACAGTGCCAGAGGGGGAGGGGCCAGAGGCCAGCCATCAACCACAGGCTCCTGCCTCACGACCCACCCAGACACACCCAGAAGTGGGCTTCACCGATCCCCAGGCCAACCCAACTCCAGTCAAGTTAGCATTCCCCCCTCCTCACCACAACTGTTCAGTCTGCCCTTGGGGGTCCTCACCTGTCCATCTGCCGGCACCCCATTTCAGCTTCTGTTGTGACAGTTACCAGTTCCTCCTTTCCCACACATTCCAAGTCTCTAGTGGGTATCTGAAACCAGGAACAGCACAGAACCCTACATCTATGTGCTTTTCCTGCACATGCATACCTCTGGGAAAGTTTAACTTTTAAGTTAAATTTAAGAGATTAAATTTGCTAATAAGAATTAGGCTGCCATGGGCTAGGGAGATAGCTCAGTGGCTTAAGTGCCTGCCTGGCAAGTACAAGGTCCAGAGTTTGATACCAGGTACTCCCCCCCCACACACAAAATAATAAAAGAAAAAAATTAGGCTGCCATAAAAGTTAGATGAAGCCAGGCACAGTGGCACTTGCCACTTGAGAGGCTGAGGCAGGAGAATTGCTGTAAGTCCCAGGCCAGCCTGGGCTCCATAGTAAGTTCAAGGCCAGCCTGAACTACATAGTGAGAACTTGTCTCAAAAAATAAAAACAAAAAGTTAGATGAATCTCTCAAGGTACCTGGCCATGCTGTACTCCCCTATCTGTGGGGTGTGAATCCTTCAATGTCTGTGTGACCAGATGAAGTAGGTGGTGGGGGCATCGTGGCAAGGTGACAGGCTGCTGTGGGTTCCTTGAACATGAGCAAGGTGACCCAAGCTGGCTCTGGAGTGGCTCACAGGGGGGTAGTGTACAAAGTGTGGAGTGGGTATGGGGTGGAGCTGGGAAGCAGGAGTCATCCTGGTGCCTGGGGTGGCACTCAACTTAAATCATATGGATTATTTCTGGGATTTTTCCACCCAATATTGTCAGAGAATTTCCACCTAATATTCTCATGAAAACTGAGTGAAACAGATCAGTAGGGATAGCTGTGTTGAGTCTTTGCACTCTAATAGGCACCTGCTTGGTGCTGGGGACACTGTGGTAAGTGGAAGTGTTCCATCCTCCCAGGGCTGGCAGTGCAGGTGGGGATGAACTGGGAAGTGGTGATGCCGGCTGTGTCCAGCTGGGTGAGTCTGTGTCCACAGCCAGGCTTGGTTCCTTGACTTTCAAACCAGTCGGATGGGACCAGTGTTTGGTTATAAATCTTGATCCTAAAAATGTTTGTAATGGGCAGGTTTTAAAAATAGATATTAATGGCCAGGACTTGACAACACTCCCCCTGGAAAACATTGCTCCTTGGGCCGGGAAGATGGCTCAGTGGAATAAGCACTTCCCTGGCAAGCACGGAGGCCTGAGTTCAATCCCTGGTTCCACCAAAAAACAAACAAACAAACAAAAAAAGAAAACATTGCTCCTATGGGGAGGGGGATTCCTGCTTCAAGGTTCCCTCTCCCCCAGGTCAAGTGGGAAGCCGCTTTCTGTCACAGGATCCTCCCTCCCAGGTGTGCAGCTGAGGACCTGTGCTCGCACACCTCCAGGGGTGGGGTGCTCCCTTCTGAGGCAGCTTGTTCTGCCATAAAAGTGCTGCCTCCCACCTCTAGTAGCACACCCTTGCCTTGCTGGGGTACCAGAACACTCTGCTCATTCACTCACTAATTCATGCAACTTTTTTGAGATAGGGCTTTGCTATATATAGCCCAAGCTGGGCTTGAACTCACAGTAATCCTTCTGCCTCAGCCTCCCAAATGCTGGGATTATAGGAGTACATTCCACACTCTGCTTCATGTGATGCTTTTATAAAAGCATTTATTTGAGAATGATGTCTCCACCCCTAAACTGGAAGAAGGATCAGACCCACTCTCTGAACTGTCACAGGCATTCATGCTGGAAGTTAGGCAGGGCGTAGCAGAGCGAAGTGCTGGCTATTGGGAGCAGGAAACCAAAATGCATGTCTTTTGAGCACCATTGTGTGGCACATACTAGGCCAGGGCTGGGGACACAAATGAGACACAATGCCAATGGGCCAACAGGGGAGATTTTTGAAGGTGAGGTACCAGGTTAAAAATGCAAGTGCACAGGGCATCAGCAGTGACAGCAGGCAGCATGGAGCGGAGCAGGGGGCAAGCGCACAAGAGCAGCTGGTCTTTAGTGTACCATTCTTATACAGGTTATCACACATTTATGTTCCTGTATAGTGCTGTAACCAGTGCCTGAAAGTTTACCTGTGCTAAGTCATGGTTATAGAACTGTATCCTTCTGGGCACCTGGATTAGACAAGCGGGGTCACATCCTTAGGTGTATCCTTCTGGGCACCTGGATTAGACAAGTAGGGTCACATCCTCAGATGCCCCTGAGCTTTGAAGCAGTCTGGGTCACTCCTAGCACCCCCATATGTCCCAGGTCCACAGAAGCTCACAGGTCAGCAAGACAAACAAGCAAACATCAGAGGCCACATGGTGTCCAAAGGGGACCCCACAGGGTCAGGCTCTGCAGAATGATCTCTTGGGCTGCCAAGTGGCTTCTCACTTGAGAACAAAACGAGAAGATGGGCAGGCACTTTGAGGTGGTAGTGTGCCCAGAGAGGGTCCCAAGAGCTCATCCCTCTTTTACCCTGTGAAACCCAGCCCATCCTGTGGTCTCCCATCCAACCAAGCTGTCACCCAGGCTCCTCCTCCTGGTGCGGGTCATGCCAGATTTGGAACATGAGATGGGCTCCATGCCCTTCACACAGACTCCCCAAATGATTTTTTCCTGCATTTTCCCACTTTCCTGTTCTTGCGCTTCACATGCACACTGCGTGTGGAGATCTTGGCTGTGCTCACCCGAGTGATCTGAGAGAAGCTGCACACACAGCACACTTCCCAGGCACACTGAGCATACACTTCCCAAGCACGAGGGTGTTCTCCTACACAACCATAGTATGGCTATCAAAATCAGGGAGTGAAACACAGGGTTGCTGGCTATGTTGGTGACTTTCTCTGCCGCAGAGGCTGGGGCTGTAGGGACGCAATGCCTGGCTTCAGCATAGACTTCCTGTGTGAGTGTCTGGGGTGGGCCAGTGATCAGCTCTGTAACCAGGGTCCCCTCTGCTTCTCTCAAGTACTGAAGGCTCAAAGCTCCCATGTTCCAAAATGCAATTCTAGATTTATGCTGAGCTTGCAGACCAGGTAGCAGCAGCAGGGTCCTGGTGTCTGTGAAGCTCTCTGGTGCCCTCTGCAGGCTCACATGGTCAGTGAGGTCCACGCCATGGGCTTTTCCAGATGACCCTGTTGCCTTAATCTGCCTGGTCTGAGCTTCTTACCTTGTCCCTGCTGTGTGTCTACCCATATAGGCCACTTGGTGAAACGTGGGGGTCTGGGCCCAGCATCCTGTCCCATGTATCCTCACGGGAGTTGCTTTTCCTCTCTGAGCCCGAGGATACTCCATCACCAGAAGTGATGGCCCGCACATTTTTTCAGGGGCATTCTGGGGGTTGATCCATGCCAAGACTAGGTGCTGGTCACACAGAGGGCTCTCAGGAAATGTGGACGTGTCCTAACCCCTCATTCCTGTGCTCTGGGGGCTCCCAGCCAAGGAGCAGCAGAGAACAAGATGTGGGGCCCACAGTGCGGCATTCAAGCGATGGTCTCTGCCCTGGGAGTTCCTGTCTGGCTGAGGTAGCCTTCAAGTGCCTCAGCGGCCCATGTGTCCCAGGAGGTCCCTGCCTACTCCTGCTCTTTCTCTGTGTCACTTACGGGAACCTCTGCACCAAAACTCGGGCACTGCTGCTCTGTCTGTTCAGGTACCCATGGACCCGAAGCCAATGCCACCCGCCATCAGAACATCCAGATGCTGTAAACAGGCAGAAAACCTGCAGTAGAAAAGTCGCCTGAGCCCTAGATTTCTCCTGAGACTGCACTGGTATTATTAGAGCTGTCCGTCTGTCACCACTGGTCCCCGCTCAGGTCCCAGTAGCCTTATTTAGCACACACAAAAAAACTTCCCTCCAAAAGCAAAATATGCACATCCCTTAATTGCTTGTGCCTCAGAATGAGAGGAGCTTGTCAGTCAGCTATCCACTGCCACATGGCAGGGCCACGTGTCTTGGTGAGTTTTATTTCTTGAAAAAATGCAGCTTATTGTATATTTCCTATAGTAATATCCATGTATGGGATGTGGACAGAGGTGAGAATAGAGGTCAGAGTAAAGGACCCAAGGGTGCCAGTAGGCACCATGGACATGGGGGAGGGACCTGAGGGGACAAGGCCTGATGTTTATGCCCCTGTGCTGGCCTGAGGGTGAAGAAGTAAGTGATGGGAGGGGTGCTAACCACAGGTGTCACTCCAGCTTGTGCCCCAGAACTACCTCTCAGCAGCCCCAACCTTAGTGCTGGGTGCTCAGATGCATCCTAGGTGGTTCTGAGGGTCCTGCAAGGGATAACCTGTGGGGACAGGGGGAGAGAACAGCTGTCACCATGACAGGTCATCAAAATGGAATGTCTGTGTGTTCACTGTGTTCTAAACCACTGATACTTGCTAAGAGTGGGAATATGCCTGGAGCAGTGGACGGGAGCCCCACCTTTCCCACCCACAAGGCAACTGGACTGACCTGGGGTTGGGAAAGGAGACACCTGGAGATCTGGAACCTTTAGCGCAACATCAATGTCAGATGGTGGAGGATGGAGCTGGAGAAGCCAGGAATTAGAAAACAGGAAGAAGGATCCTTTGGGAGAAGGCACACAGCTACATGGGTAATACATGTGTACCCATGATACATGTATATAAGCTTGTGGTTTTGTTCCCTAAGGTTTAATATGTTTTCCTATTGCTTTGAGACAGGGTCTTGTTATATAGTCCAGGCTGGCCTTGAACTCGGTATGGCAAATTTTCTCAGCTGTTGTGTCCCAGCAATGGAAAGGTGGCTGACAGGTATTTTTAAGGTGTACAGAAAAACCAAGACACCTATGAATGTAAATTCACCAAATAAATTCACAAAAGATCAGGAAGCACATGAAAAAATAAATATACACTCATATTTAAGAAATCTTTGGCTGTGAAATTGAAAAATATACTATTTCGAAATAGCAAGATCTGGTGTTGGAAAGGGCACAGGCAAAACGATCATTACCACATACGCCTGTGGAGAACAAAAACATACATTGTCCTTGTGGACAACTCTTTCCCAGCTACGAGTGGCCTTCTGCACACACAGATCTGCTATGCATCCCGACACTCTCATCTTCTCAGCACTGGGGAAGCTGAGGCAGGAGGATTGCCATAATTTTGAGAGAAGCCTGCATTACACCGTGAGGCGTGCCCTGGCCCCAAATGCACAAATCTTCAGACTCAGCTGTTCTGCTGCTGAGTTTATCCAGAAAGCACAGCAATGGGCATACAATGTGGACTTTAAGACTGTGAGGTGTCTTTGTGATGTTTCTGTGAGCAGAATCAATAGTTTTAGTCACCTGGCCTGGAAATTGTCTTGGTATGGCGTGAGCTTTAGAGGAACATTAACTCTGTCACCCAACATTCACAGACCCCTCCTATGGCCCCACCTGGCAAGGTCCTGGGGACAAAGAAGGGCATCTGGAAGCTCCTTTCCATACGAGAGAGTCTGGAAATCATGTGATAAGCCAGCTCTAGGGTAGGCTGGGGACCCAAACGCCACACTGCCTTGCTGCTTCTTGAACGCTGTCAGTGTAGTGCGAGAGCCCTGGTTCCCATGCTAATCAGCGCCCTAATTAGCACCACATCAGATTAATAAAGAGGGGGAAGGGAAATGGCTTCATTAGTGACAGTTTGACAGACAAATCCTTCAAACTCAGGGCTCTGGGTGGGGGTGGTAATGGCTCTGGACTGCTGCTGCAATAACACCGGCTGCTTGTTGAGTGCTCAGTTGGTGCCGGGCATGGGCTGGGTGCTTTTCCTCTTTCATCTCAGTGCGCTTCAACAATTTTGTGAGGAAACTGGGGCAGAAAGAGATCATGACATGTTCAGAGCTGCATGGACAGTGAGGAGCAGTTGGAACTCATGTGCAGGTCTGCCTGCCCACTGAGCCAGTGCTGATGAGTTCTTACAGTGCTGCTCCCTGTCCATTCCCTCACCAGCATCCTATCCGCCCACCATGCACCCATGCATCCACTCATCGTGCATCTACCCACCAGTCCACTCAGCCTCCATCTATTCATCTACCACCCACCCCTCATTCACCATCCACCTACCCACCCACTCACTCACCCATCAATCTACCTATTCATCATCCACGCACCTACACATCCATCTTTGTCCACAAAGCACAGGCCATTCATCTAGCTATCTACCCTGACCCACACCTGCCTAACGTCCACCCCTCCATCACCACCCATCTGTCTGTCATCTAGTTGTCCCCCATCCATTCTTTCATTCTTCCACAGTTCTACTATCTCTCAGTCTACCACCCATTATCCATCTATCTGCCATCCCCTCATCCCTCCATCTGTTCACCCACCCATTTGTTGAACTCCTTGTATCAGGCAGTATACTGGGCATTTATGACATAGAGATAAATTAGAAAAATTCCTGGTCCCTCCAGACCTTCCTTGATAGTAGGTGGGTAGCAGGGGGTGGGAGAGACAGATAATAATTTAAAACATGAATGTTGAGCATATGATAAATAAAGTGGAACTTGGGGGCATAGAAAGAGGTGGGGAAGGGCATTATTTTAGCTAATGTGGTCATTAGGTCAGTGAGAAGGTAACATTTAAGTACAGACCTGAATGAAGGGAAGGAGCCAGCCAAGAGGAGATCAGGGAGCGAGCAGGCCAGAAGGATTTGTGGGTACAAAGGCCTGAGGCCTCCCTGACGTGGAAGACCAGGTGTCTTTCTGCCCAGGCCCTGGTGTTCAGTGGCTGCACCTTTGCTTATTCTAATCCCCTGTCTGCCCTTTCTCTTCCTTCTCCTCCAGCTCTGGCCAGGCTTGGGACCACTGTTGCAGCAAAGCCGCCCTGGCTGAATCGTCTTCAGGTTCCCTACTCAGGCGGCTCCTTTTCCAGCATGCAGGCTAATTTGATGCCTCCTTGGTGATCCCACAGACCCTAGACAGAGGGCAGGTCCTGGAGCAGAGAGGTCTGGAGGTCTCAACAGACAGTGAAGTGGCTTTGATGGCCACATGCTGTAAATGAGGGCATGAGTGGCACATATGGAGAGGAGAAGGGCACGGGTCACACCCTGGTGAGCAGCACAGGCTGGACGAGGGAGGTGGAACAATTCTCTAGATATGGTAGAAGGACCATGGGAGAGCCAAAGCAGGGACACAGCCTGTGCTGCTGCGCGCTTTAGGCACTCACTCTGCCTGCTGGTGGTAGTGGGGACTGGAGGGACGGGACACTTGGGAGTCCCACACGAGACCCCTCAAGTGTGAAAGGATGGTGGTCTGGATCAGGTATTCCTGATATCCACCTCCAGGTCTGCCAGATAATCACCTGGATCATCAGAACCCGCCTCAGAAACATCTAGTTCCTACCCATCTGGCCCACATGGGCCCGCCACGCAGAAGCTCCAGCAAATGGCACAGCCTCAGGGAGACCTTATGAAGGAAGGTCTGTCTCAGGTTCTTTGATAAGCTGGAGTCATGCTACGAGGGCTTCTACTCCCTCCCATCTCCTTTGGGCCCCAGTTCTCTGACTCACAGTTCATATGCTTGGCGTGATGGATTCAGCCTCTCGCTCAAGAGGTCATCGGATGACCAGGCCTCGCCATTCAGGCATGTCCCACAATCTTAGTCACACTTACTGGCTATGAGATAGACACGTGGCGTAGGCATATCCAGTGAGACCCAAGACTGTGACAGACATGGGACAAAATGCTTACTTGAGATTGTGGCTTCAATCTGGTAGGATGCAAACTTGAAGCTTCCCAAAGCTTATTTCTGTCCATCATTAAGAGTATGGACAACTGGAGGGTAAACCAAGGCTGCAGAAAGGCAGAACTGGGAGGCGGACAAAGACTAATTCCTGCTGCCATCCTCTGTGCCCCTGGATCTAGCTATCCTTGAAGCCAGGCCTTCTGGAAATTGTTATGAATTGACACATTCTCTTTTATGCTTTAGAAAAGTTGAGTTAAACATTTTTTAAGTTTCTTTTCTTTTGTAGTTCCAGGGACACAAACTCAGGACCTTGCCCTTGCCAGGCAAGCATTTATTCTACTCAGCTACTTCCCCAGACAGCCTCATCTGTAAGTTTCTTAAGGTGGTAAATTCCTGAGAATTGAAGGAGGTGGCTGCTTCTCTTTGGATCCTTGTTATGCAAAGTACAAGTAAAGGATCATGAGCAACAACTGAGTAAGTGCTAGAAATGGGACGGGGGAGATGGCTCAGTAGAATAAGTGCTTCCCTGACAAGCACAAGGGCCTGAGTTCAAGCCCTGGTTCCACCAAAAATATAAATAAACAAACAAATAAATAAATAAATAAATTTTCCCCACTTCTGAAAAAAAGAAAAAGAAAAGAAAGAAAGTAGAAACGCTGAACTTCGGATTCCACTCTAGGCTTCCCGGATCCATAGCTGCCTTTGGGCCAACTCTGCAGCAGAAGCCAGTGCCTGTGGCCCTTGAAGGACACCTCCCTAAGCTTTGAACAGAATAAGATGTCTTAAGATTCTTCCCAGTACTGAGCCCTCTGCTCTGTTTCTAACGCATCTCAGAGAGGGAGGAAGCTGGGGGAAAGTGTGGGGAAGGAGGAGCTGAGGGAAGTCCCTGTGCTTCTGTTTGGAGAGTGAGCCTCCTGCTTGAAATGCCCTTTACATTTAGCTAGAATATTAGAGAATATTAGCCATAGAAATGGTAGAGGGAACTGGAGCTCTCAGCCATGGGTGGTAGCTTCTTTCATTTGACACTTTGCTGTTTGGAGGGAAAAACAGATTTTCTCTCTTTTCTTTCACTAACTGGAAGTACGGGAGATTGAATCCAAGACCTTTACCTGAGCACTTTGTGTTTTTTATATTTTTAAAAATTTGATACAGGGTCTCCTTGCACAGCTTGGACTTGTAGTGATCCTCCTGTTTCAGCTTCCTTAGTGCTGGGATTACAGGCATGTGCCACCACACCCAGCTTCAGGGCCTGCACAATGTGCCCAGGTTTCTGGGGCCAGCATGGCATGAGGTACCTGGGATTCCTCATGGAATTGTCCTGGGATTGAAGGAAAGCTGCTGCTTCTCCTTCAGCGGGGAGCCAAGTGTGGAGTCCTGGGGCTGGAGTCACCAGATCAGTCCCCTGTGAGTCTGGGAGAGGAAGGCTCACCACTGCTTGGCAGGTGACAGGAGCTCAGAAATACCCACCAAGGGACAGGACAATGAAGCAGTGTTCAGGAACATCGTCAGGACAACCAGAGAAACGGCCCATGGCTGCTGGATGATGTCCCCTGGGTTTGATAAACGTTGTGTGGTTATGTCAAGGAGGTCCTGGCTCCTGGAAGACTTCTGCTTACTTAGGAAGAGTAAGGTTCCAAACCAGGAAGTTATTTTAGAATGACTTAGCAAAACAGGGACAAAAACCTTGCAGCTCACATGTGAAAGTGAGGCAGCAGGAGGAGAGGAGCTTGGCTGAGTGGCATTGCCTGCCTCCTCCCACCAGTTTCTGTGCCCAACTCTGCCCTTCTCATGCCCACTGTGGGACAAAATACCTGTAAAGGGGAAGGGCAAGCTCTTTCCTCTTTTCCTCCGCTTTCAGAAGCTTCAGGCCAGGTCTTCTGCTTCTGTGTTTTGGGGCCGTGGTGAGCAGCATGCAAAGGCAGCAGAAGCACTGCACAAAGAGTAGCACTTTACCTCAGCTGGAAGAGGCAGAGACCAGAAGGGACGGGCTGTGGGCATACCTTCAAGGACACGCCCCTAGCAGCCTGACTTCCTCCCACTAGGCTCCATCTTTTATTTATTTTTTTTTTTTTATGATTTTTTAAAAATTTATTTCATATTCAGGGATCACTATCAGATATTTCAAAATGGGATTATTTCAATAAATATGATTTCTTTTTTACAATTTTTTAAATGAGTGTAAAATAATAATAAAAACATGAAAAATGGTACAGAATTTCAAAAACAATATATGAATTCAACAATGTTT
>NDGN011060257.1:0-11445 GCA_002564285.1 Tympanoctomys barrerae | reverse complement strand
GATAGCTCAGTAGAATAAGTGCTTACCTGGCAAGCACAAGGGCCTGAGTTCAATCCCCGGTTCTAAAACAAACAAACAAACAAAAAAAATAACTTCTTTCTTAGTTCTGTGGAGTAGAAGAGACCAGCATGGCTGTGCCATTGAAGCTAACTTTCTCCTTCACACTGTACATGCCATCGAGAAGATGTCCGTGAAATTTATTTTGTACTAAGCACTTAAGTGGTGAGCCTATTTTGTTCTGACCACAACCAATACTAATATCGTAAAAGCTACCCTGAGCTACTTTCCCTTCCCGCTGTGGCCAGTCCTTTTAGGGAATGCTTTATTAATAAATAGCTGGATTTTAAAATGTTCTCTCTTCTTGTAAAGCATGATTACACGGTAACTTGTGGTTAGAGATCACAATAGTGGCTTAAGGAGGAAGGAAATGGAGTTGGATAGGGACAAAAATGAGGCTTATTATAGGTCAGAGTTTTCAAATCTTTTTAGCTTCAGCTGACTAAGAACCTGGCCCTCATTTTGTTGGCAAGACAGACTTCATTTCACTGTTTGGTTAACTAAGAATTCCTAGGAACCCCCTGCTGTCCTTGGCACTGTTATCCTTTATTTGTCTGTGTCTCGGTCTGTTGTTCTGCCTGTAATGACAGCTCCTTGAAAACAGGAATTGTGTCTTATTCACAATGTTTCCTTAAGTATATATTTAGTGACTAACTGCATGAATCCAAAGCAAAAGCAATAATGGAAGGTAGTGAAGTTGTAGATTTTTCCTGTGGCTTTCAGTCTGCTCCTTCCTTTTGCTTCTTCAGTTCTTAAAGTAGAAGTGTACTACTGCCATGTAAATAACTATTGGGAAGTAAGGCAAAGAATACTGACTTTCTAAATTTATATTATGTGAAAAATAAACGTGCTGCTACAGTAAAGCCACTAGAAATGAGAGAAAAAGGTACATCATTGCGACTTCAGTTTCTAGACCTCCTCATTGCAAAGAATTGGGTTAAATATGACCTTCAAGTTATCAAATGGACTGAGGAAAGAGCAGTAAAAGTACTCGGTTATCATAATATTCAGATTCAGGATGGACATATATCTGGGCCTTATTTGCAAAACTCTGAGCTTGGTACGTGGGTGCCTTAATTTGCAAACAAAATATTTTTATTTGCTTCTCTTCTATATTCTTTAAAGCCTGAGAGCAAAAGAAAAAAATCCCTTTGAGAACTGAAAAAACATATCTTATTTCCACATCAGTCTTTCTCTCTGGTCAGTTGGACATGTCCTTAGAAGTAGGGGTCAGAGTCCTGATTCAAGCTCTGCCTTCATTTAGCATTGTGACCTTCAATTGAGTCATTTAATTGCTAATATCGCAGTTTCCCCACCTGGTAAAATTGATAATAATAATCCTTACCATTGCATTCCTAAGAGGGGTGTAGTGAAGCTTAATAAGATCGTGTTTGCAAACTGCTTTGAGCGCTTTAGATAAAAGACACAATATAAACACAAAGTCTCATTATAGTAATTACAGTATACAGTGATTTTTTATAATTCAGGTTTACATCTGAGGCTAAATGTGATCAAAATCATTCTATGGGAACAGAGAAGATTAACATTCACAATCTGAAAGTAAAAAAGTTCCTAACACATTCAGAGGACAGATACAGCGGAAACATTCATTTTTAGGATAGAAGAATTTAGTTTTGAAAGATCATTCCAAAAAATGAAAGTTAAAAAAATTGTAACTTACGTATTTAAGTGAAAAAAACCCCACTTTTTGTACAGCAAAGTGATCTCTTCCATCTCCCCAAAGAGGAAGAAAATAAAAGGAAGCTCTTGAAGGGTATCGTTGGTTATTTATTTTTCTATGAAGAGTTGTAACTTTCATATGACTGTGAAGTGGTGAAACCTGTCTGACCTCCCGAGCACACGGAAGGTTGACTCATTACCACTTGGCAGCGTCTGCTCATGGTGGCCTAGGCCAGTCGCTCCAGTGATGGAGCGGGGCAGACGCATCGTCTGCACCTTCCTTCTTCCCAGCCTGCAACTGCAGCATGTTCACGGCAGGCTCCCCGCCCTTTGGCACCCTGGCTGCATGCTGCCACTACAGCCCACGGTATGCACAGTCGATTCCTGCGCCCAAGGCCTGGAAGTGCCGACACAGGAGGTCAGGGGGCCCAGAGGAAGGTAAGCATGGAAACAGAAGCCCGACTTTTGGCTGCAAGCAGGGAAAGCAGGATTCTTATTTTAAATGAAAAGAAACCTTTTTTTTTAGTTTATCAGCATGAGATCCTCTTTGCTAGTTTTCATGGGTGGAATCAAGGAAGAATTGGTGAAGGGTCACTCTTGGGCCCATACATGACTGATTTAGTGTCGTTCATTTGTGACCTTCAGGGCCACTGAGCTCAAAATATGAAACTGGTATCATCGGAATATTTTCCTTTGATGATGGTGAACAACACTAATGATTAGAGAGTAAATGAAAGCAGAAGTGATCTTTTATGGGGAGATTGTTTTTATCATGAGGACTGTGGAGAATGAATATGACTTTTTGTTTAAGAAATATGAAGGTGTGATTCTTCAAAGGCAAGTGGATGTACTAAGATGCTGTATCAACATCTAGTGTGAACATTGCCTAAATATTATTTCCTGTATTTTCTAATTAATATGGACATTATTAGAATAGAAGAGATTTTCTGATTTCTTCTTTCCTATGAAAATTGTCTCATTGTTAACATTTTTCATTTATTAAAAAGTATAACTTTATATTTAAATTAGAGAAATTACCTCATAGGAATAAATTATGTATAATATTTTATTTTTGGTCTTAAAGGAAAAAATGACATGTTTTATTTTCCTATTCCTATTTCCCAGTGCTTATTTAAAAGCATAATCTCTTTTTCTAGTTATACTATTTTAGGTGGACTTCTTAAGATGCCCTTGAGAATTTCTGCCTTTGGAATTTCTGAACAGGGTGGATACTAAACTATGAGGAAATTTATCAATAAGGCAAAGGAGGAAATTTCTTAAGCTTAGTTTGTTAATGGGACTACTAATTAAAATAGAAAAAGCTAAACTTACCCATTGAGAATATTAGTCAATAAGTCAAATAATCCTAAGAGTACACATTGTTTTATGACCTTTTAGAATTCTACCTGATATGTGTACGTATATTTACATTTATTCAGAATTCATGTGATTTTTCTCTCATGAAAAAAATCAACTTTGTTTGAGAAAAGGTCTGTGTAAATCCACAGCATACTGTATCATCACTCTACTTTAGGAAAGCAAAGATTTAGTTTCTATAAACAACAAAACTGTGTCTCCCTTCCTTATTACCACCCCATCACTAATAACCTAGAATGGGTGAAGAATAGGCATTTGCATATAGGTTAAGTATAAATTTTATTCCTGCTTTTCTCTATGGCCCAGAGTGTGTTTTAATCCCTTGCTTGCTTTAGTGACTATTCCTGAAAGGAGATACTCATCGCTTGTCCTTCTCTGTCACCACTGTGCTGTTGGCTCGAGGATGCGTGCTGTCCTTAGTAGATGTGGGGAAGGCACAACCAGAAATTAATATTCACATTTTGGAATTACTAGGAAATATTCCTCATTTTAAATTTCTTATTCCATATACTTTTACTTTTTATCTGTGGAGTAGATTCTATGAGTTTATTGAGGCACAAGGAGCAGACATTTAGTTGAATCTGTACTTGGGATTCTCAGTAGCATTATTAACTTTTTTTTGGTTTTGGGTTTGATTTTTTGTTTTTGTTTTTGTTTTTTATTTCAAGGAAGGGTCTACAGGGTGTTTAGGGTCTCACTACTAGATAGGCCTTGTAGTGATCCACCTGTTTACAGCCTCCCAAGAGCTGGGATTATAAGCGCAGCGGACCACATCCAGTCTCATTTGCATCTCGGCACGTTTAGGGGGGCACAGCAGGCCCGAGGATTGAACCCCAGCCCCTGCGCCTCTTGCAGGTGCTTTAATCTGCTGAGCTATTTGTCCGGCTCTACGTAAAGGGACTTTTTTTTTTTTTTTTCAGTAACGGGAATTGAACTTAGGACCCTGTGCTTGTCAGGCAGGCACTTATTCTACTGAGCTATCTCCACAGCTAATGTTAAATCATTTGTATGGAAGAAAAGGTGTTGAAGAGTGCAATCTAATGAACACAAATACTTCATGAAAGGAATGGGGCTTTGAAAATCTCATAGCCCCTGAAGTTTTCAGAATACTACTAATCACAATGGAGCAAATGGTTTCCAACCTCTCCAGATTTTCAATGACTTGTAAGTGGATGCAGGATTTCTGCATCATCTCCTCTGTGGCAGGAAATTACAGATGCTTTTGTTGTTATTGCTGGTATCTGAGGGCGTGTAGCTTCCAGCGGCAGCACCTGGCTTTGTTTTCCTTCGGTCGCTTTTGGTGTGGGGGTTGGGGGATGCGGAGCGATGCCAGAGAGGTGCGATTTCTTCTTCAGCACCCAATAGCCAGGACATCTTTTCCTGCATTAATCATCAAGAAACTCTACTAGCTGATACCTGTACCCTTTTACCCATGGAATGGACCATGCTAGGTCTCTGCTTTCCTCCTCCACTGTTTGTAAACTCTCATGATTCTATGGAAGTGAGGTACTTGAACCTGAGACTAACTTTAGTTTTGGATCATCCTTACCTCAAATTAATTTGGGTCATTGACTTCAGAGCTGTGCCTAAGTAGTTGTAGTAATAAAAAGCTCTGGTGGTAACAATAATGCCAGTCATTTATCCAGTGCTGTATAAAGTGCATTAAGTATTTTATATTTCAATGCTTATGAAAGTTTTGGGACATCTTTCTTCTTTCCATTTGGTAGGTAAACAACCTGTCCAGTGTCAGGTGTTCTTTGAATCTAAGGCTAGCACTTTTTCACTACTGTACTTTTCTTGAGAAAAACAATTATATCTTACATTATTTTCCTTTTCACCTTCAGCCCTGTTTGATCTTCAGTTTGAGCATCCTATCTGCACTTGCTTTATCCTAGCAGATTTTCTGGGAGAGGTGTGAAGAGGGAACCTAGTAATGTGAAGAAGTAATTCAATCCTTTGAGGTGGAACACACATAGAGATTTCCCAGCCTTTGTCCACAGGTGAAGCAAAAACTAGCTAGAGCCAAGAACACTTTAAAAGAGTTAGTTTTTCTTGCCTGGCAAGCAGAGGGTCCTGAGTTCAATCCCTGGTACCGCAAAAAAAAAAAAAGACTAGGAGTTAGTTTTTCTACATGGATGCTAACAAAAATAAAATACTAGGTTTCTTGGTGTATAGATCATTCCCAGTGAAAACAGCCATCTAAGTCTCCATATTTTTCTTCTATAATTTCAGAATTCTAGTCATTACTATTAAAGCTAAGAAAATCATAGTATTAATCAAATTCCAGGTACAAAGATAAAATTTGAGACTTTCTCCTTTCTTTTCCCAATAATGGAGATTAAATTCCACCACTGAGCTACATGCTCAGCCCTTTTTATCTATTACTTTAGTCTAAGACAAGATCTTTCTAAGTTGCCCAGCCAGGCCTCAACCTTGCGATTTTCCTGACTCAGCCTCCATTGTGGCTGGGAGCACTGGTGTATAGCTCAGTGCCCATCTGAACCCTCTTTGTTATAGTTAGAGCTCTAGTTTTCTTGTATATCTATGAGCCCCAAGAAAACCAACTCCTAACACAGCCCAAAGCTACCTAAGAAACATTGCTGTGGTTATAACTGCAATCAGCTATGTGAGAGTGTGTCTTGAAATGAGTAAGGATGAAAATAGTTTGCTGCTAGAAGTCAAGGTGCTGGGGAATGTTGTCACCTGAAAGTATAATGTCAATAAAATCTCCTGACTACAAGTAGTTAAGAGTTCCCTAGTAATATGTGGAAGGAAAACCATTAAGTGGCCCAGAGGAGCAGCATGGGAGCTGAAAGCAGATTTAGGAATGTGAAAAGCAGAACAAAGAAGAACAGCAAGTCTAGAGGAAGTAGCTAAGCAGTTCCAGAGAACTAAGGGATGCAGGTGCTGTCCACAGCCGGGTTTCAGGTGCTGGCGCATAGCCGCGGAGGACTGTGGGAGAACCACCTGTGTTCCGAAGGCGGAGATGAGAGAGGTGGGTGGATGTGAGGGAGGCTGGCAAGACATCAAGTTTCTGTATGGTCCAGCTAATCCGTGACTTTCAGATGGAATCCAGTCTGCTTATCAAGGCTGTAGACAGAGCCTTAAGGACCTGCGCCACACCTGCCTCTTCTGCAAGCAGTCCACATTTCAGACTTTGAAGCGTAGCAGCTTCTAAATTCCTTTCTGTGTGCCTGTCCCTTCTGCTCAGACCAGTTCAGTGTTATTTATTATTCAGATGTTAAGTTTTGTTTCCTATGAGATGTATCCCACCTCTGGCCCCTGGCTTCCCACCCTCTGCTTAAATAGCTCTGAACTTTATTTCCTAAGTACCGTCCATCAATGTGGAATTTAATTTAATTATTTGCTTTGCCCTAGTGAGGCTGCATGCCTTGAACTCAGAGACTTGTTCCTATCTTTTGTCATGAAAATTTATGTCTGGCGTAGTAGGCACTTCATCAGCATTGTGATGGAACAAGCAACTGAATTTTGATGAGTACATAAGCATGCCTTATAAAACTCATATGTGATCGTATATTCAGTTGAAGATGAGCACCAGTCACAGTTTGTCTTCTGAGGTATGTTCAGCAACCAGGCCCCTACACCTCTCAGTGGCTGATTGAATAGTAATTATGAAGATATTTGTGACTTTTCAAACATAGATAGGAAACATAGGGAAGTGATACACTACCAAAAGCCAAAGATCTTAGCAGCTAAAAGGGTCATTTCCATTCTTTTAATTATAGCATTTATGAGCACTTGAATTATGCCCTTAGTCAGGTGATGAGAAGCTGAGGTTTAGGAGGTTTAGGAGAGACACTGCAACCACCATGACTTGGTACTTATTTGCTGGCACACTCCAGTGAAGGCGCACTGTTGGTCAGACCGCGGGGGCAGCAGATCCTAAGTGCTTTCGTCATGAGGCAGAGAAAGACTCACATGTGCCTGCATTCTCGTGGCAACACAGCAAGCAGCTGGGTGACTCAAATGGCTGAACTAACAATGACCTGTTCCAGAAGAGGAGCAGACAGGACAGAGACACTTTCTCTGGGACTGCGGCAACCACACAGGCTGCATTCACTCTTTTCTGAGGAGTTCCTACAATATTTCAGGAAAATTTTTTTTTATTTCATGATTTCTGCTTATTTATGCTGCGGTTTAAATATTCAGGAAGTATTAGGTCAAGTGTTTCTTCTTGTGTCATGTCCTAAGTTTAGGTCCCAGAGGTGCTTTGTGTAGAGTCCTGGGCTGCTCGGTGGTTCCTGCATCAAGGGGAGCGCCCTGGGGCCCGGGCCGGGCAGCCACGCAGTGCCTCTCGCGTGTGCCTGCAGAGTGCAGAGCACAGAGATGAAGGAGAAGGCACTGGCAGGAATCCCTGGAGGACCTTCCTGCAGAGCAGCACTGAGGGAAACAGGGCTGAGATTCTGTACAGAGGAGACCCCAGGCATGAATCCAGCTTGGGAGACCAGGGAGAGCTGCCGGTGGGGGAGGCTGGATCTGGACTCAGGGGAAGCTGGATCTGGACTCCAGGGAGCCAAGCAACCCTAGAGACATTCCTGAGCGGAGGGGCAGGCAGATGGTTGTTTGTCTGGCCTCCCACACTCGGGAGTTAAAAACATAATAAGAGTAATTAAAGGGATGGTAGAAACAGTTTCCAGTCAGGACTTTATTGTTAAAGAAGCCTTGTTTGGAGGCTAGACTCTGGCATGGTAGTATGTCAGGGACTTAAGCTACAAGGAAATGGCCTAGAAGGAATCAGCGAACTGGTCTGACCATACAGTTAATTCTCAGATGGAGCCCTGAAAGTCCTTAATGTTTGAAGTAATGAGGTGAATCTGTGCCTTTATGGCTAGTGTTATTTCCCAAGGTGCTCCTGTCTAGAAAGAGAACAATAACAACAGGAGGATTGGTACTGTTTTACATGGGGTCTTGGGTGGGCTGTGGAGGAAGGTACTTCAATTGCCTGGTGATGTTTGCACCATCTGTGAGTCCAGGTGTTGACTGAAGGTGAGGGAGCAGGGTCAGGCTTTATGGAGAAGCTAACTGTTATTGGAAAAAGGCAGCTTTATAACTTGGACACAGCATCATATGTTCATAGCTACATTGCATAAAGGAAAAGTGCATCTCTATGTAAGCAAAATGTCTTATTAATAAATATCTGAGGGCTCTTAAATTCCACTAACTTGGGCTGGCAAGATAGCTTAGTGGACTAAGTGCCTGCTTAGGCAAGCACAGGGACCAAGGCTCAGAGTGACCAGGATGTGTATGTTTGAAAGCGAATAATCCATGAACAAATGATACCACAGTACTACAGGTCAAGCTTTGGGAAGGAGACATTCAAATTGCATTCAAATTGTCATTCTTTTTTTATTTTTTCCGGAACTTGGGGTTGAACTCAGGCCCTTGTGCTTGCCAGGGAAGCACTTACTCTATTGAGCCACCTCTCCGGCCCCGAGACATTCAAATTATAGCAATAAAAGCAGGCGTGTGGAGCAGTGCTTTGGAGGCCGGTGTGACTTGGGAGCTATTAGGCTTGGATTGTGGGCTTGCTTGTATTTATCCCGTTATCCCCTTCACACAAGGACACTGTGCAGAAGGTAGAGGACAGACTATTGATACCATGTGTAACAGCAAAGATTGTCTTAGACTCTCCCAGCCCTCAGCCCCTCTCTGTGCCCCAGTGCTGCAGGGGCTGGCTGTAACCCTGGGGCTATGCTTTCCCAGCAGTATAAACCCAGTAGCTGTAGGACTCACATTTGTGAGTGTTCACTGAATGCCCTTCATTTCTTCCTGTTTGCACTCATCACTGTCCAGCAGGCCATAGTCCTTGTGTCTCTATTAATCTTCCAAGGCTTTTCCTTAATGCTGAGGTGTGAGAATTTGGAGAACAGGCTCCTTACCTTAAATTTGTGTTGATTGTGTAGAAATGACTGCTCCTTAATGAAAGCATTGGATGTACAAATAGGAAAGATGCCACTCACCTAATGAGCTGGAGTTTGGTAATCACGTTCTTGCTTCTAATATCACCGAAATGTTTTGTGGTAGAGTTCACATTAAACACTGGGGTCTGAATTCCTTCTCTATGTATAGCCAATGTTTTGTTGTTAGGCAGTTTTAGGGAATGTTTTAATTTTACAGGATCATTGTGCTTATTACTAATTCAATGGTGCAGTGAGACTTACAGTATTTTTCTTAATTAAAATGATTGTATTGGAAAATGACAGTAGCCAGGGGTGGGGGCTCAGGTCTGTAATCCCTGCACTGTGGAAGACCAAGGCAGGAGAATCACAAGTTTGAGCCCAGCCCGGGCACCTTGGTGACTTAGTGAGATCTTGTCTCAATAAAAATATTTTCTTAAAGAGCTGGAGTTACAGCTCAGTGTGAAGGGCCTGGACTCAATTCCCAATACTACAAAAGGAAAGAAAAAAGAACTATGGGAAACAAAGAGACAACAATAAAAATCTTCCATAATCTGACTGTTTCAGCTTGCTTAGAAACAGGTGTTTTTAAATGGCTGAAGTGAATCTATTTTATATTTTATTATTGTCTCCTCTAAGATTATTTCAAACTTTATATTTTATATATTATTAATTATAATTTTTAAATTGTGATGGGTATTTTATCATGTAGATGAGCCACAATCCATTATTAGACATTTAAATTATTTCCAGTGTGAAAATAGAAGATACTGTGGCTAATACCTTTATTCATATAACCTTTTATTTTCATTGAATTATTTCTTCAAGGTAAATTCATAGAAATATAAGTAGTAAAAGGGTATAAATATTTTATTAGTGCTACAGTTTTCCTTCCCCAAATTATCCTAGTATGGAATGGTATCAATTCATAGAAAATAGTAACCAATGATGTTTATTTTAAATAGCTTTATGAAGATACAACACACATGCCATACAACTAAATCTTTTAAATTGTACAGTAAAGGACCGGCCTGATAGTTCAGTGGACTACAGTGCCTGCTTAGGCAGAGCACAGCAGCAGGGGTTCAGTCTCTGGCATGTCATGCCGGCCCCGCCCTCAGGGCACCCTGAGAGGGTGATTGAGACTGGGGCTGGTGGCACGTGCCTATAATCCCAGCCCTTGGGAGGCTGAAAACAAGAGAATCACTACGAGTCTGATCTACATGGTGAGACCCTGTAGACCCTGTCATAAATATAGAAAGAAAAGAAATAAACAAAGAGATAAATACATTCTACAGTACATGCCGCTGGTTTCTAGTGTATTCACAGATACGGGCAACTGTCTTCATGTTTGCTTCTAGAACATTTTCATTACCCTCGAAGAAAAACTCATTCCCATTAGTAGTCTCTCCCTCTCTCCACCATCTCTTTGGGTCTGTGGGAATCACTCATTTACTTTCTTTCCTGGTAGATTTGCCTATTTTAGACATTTAAATAAGTGGAGTCATTCGATACATGGGCTTTTGTACCTGGCATCTTCTGCTCAGAATAATGCTTTCAACATTTATCCTGTCCATTGATAGATAATATACCATTGTATGAAGATAAAATGTTTCATTTATACATTCATACCTAAAGATGTATATTTGGATTGCTTTCATCTTTCAGCTGTGGTGAAAATGTTGTTGGGAACATTTGTGTATAAGTTTTTATGTGGTTATATGTTTTCCATCCCTTTGGATAGATACGATAGAGCTGTCATATGTAATTCTATTTTTAGCTGTTTGAGGAAATGCCAGATGGTTTTCAAGACCCGCTGCATGCCTTATCTTCCCACCGACAATTTATGTATAAGCATCCCCCCTGCTAAGCACCCATTCCAGCACTGCTATCTTTTGTTACCTGTTATTTGCCTTTTTTCTGATAGCTATCCTACTAATTATATCATATTGAGGTTTTACTGTGTATTTTATAAGATTGTTTTTTCTTTTATATATTTAGTACAGGGTCTAAAGAGCCTCACTACACAAATTGGACTTGTAATGATGCTCCTGTTTTCAGCCTCCCAGGCACTGGAATTACAGGCATGCTCCACCATACCCAGTCTCAATCACAATCTCAGTGTGCCCCAGGGGTGCGGCCAGCACAGCACTCCAAGGATCGAACACCAGTACCTGCACCTGTCTAAGCAGGCTTTAATTCGCTGAGCTATCTAGGATCTTTGATTCATTTTCATATTTTAAATTATGTATGTAGGGCTGAAAGGGTTATATAGCAACATATAGGATAAAATCCACAGAGTCTGTGGAAGGCATATGTATAGCATAAGGAAAGCAATGGAAATGAATTAGCTCTCCACATGCCAAAAACTCAAACTTGACCCAGGTCTATCACCATGCACTAAACTAAAGTC
>NDGN011059536.1:0-12467 GCA_002564285.1 Tympanoctomys barrerae | reverse complement strand
TTCTTTCTTTCTTTCTTTCTTTCTTTCTTTCTTTCTTTCTTTCTTTCTTTCTTTTTTTTCCAGTATGAAGGAGTGAGCTCAGGGCCCTGCAATTGCCAGGCAAGCACTTATTCTACTGAGCTATCTCCCCGGGCTCTGCTTTCATAATTCTAAGGGATATTGGTCTTTGGTTTTCTTCGTGAAATGTCTTTGTTTGATTTTCAAATTAGAGTAATGTTGGCTTAATCTAGCGAGCTTGGCAGTATTCTTTCTTATTCTGTTTTCTGGAAGAGTTGGTATATTACTAGTAGCATTTTTAACCTAAATTTTGATAAATTTTGTCAGTGAAATCATCTAGCCCTGATCTTTTCTTTTTAGAAGAATTTAATCCTCAGACTTAGTTTCTTTAATAGATATAGGACAAATCATGATCTTTATTTCTTCATAGGTTTTGGTAATTGCTGTTTGTGAGCACGTAAATTCTCTCCTTTCTGCTCAATTTTATCTGCATTTTATAATTCACAGGCATGGAATTCTTTGTGATCACCCCTTTTCATCCATTTTAAGTCTTAGCTGCCACTCATGGTGGCCTTGCTTTCATTCCTGATACTGATAATTCTGCGATTCATACAATTTTGGTCAATGTGGTAAGAAGTCCATCAAATCTATTTATCTTTTCATCAGCTTGCTCTTAGCTTGATATACAATTTTAATGAGATAAAGTAATTGTACATAGTTTGGGGCATAATGTATAATTTAAATGTGTAAATATAGTGACCAAATCAGAAAATTTCCAGCTTCCATTTCTTTCAGTGTTCTGATTTGTGCTTGTAATGAGGTTTTCTTTCCTACACAGCGATTTCTCCTTGATGGTTCGGTCATCCTTCTCTGCCGTGAACACTAGAGCCCGCTTCTGTCCGACTGCACCTTGGCACCGGTCCTCTCGTCACTACACCGCTAGCCTCTAGTGACCACGGTCCTCTTCTTATGTGCTATCATCTTTTATCTTCTTTCTGTGAATGGGAACAAATAGTTATTGTCAGCACTGGATTCATTTTTACTTAGTCTAATGTCTTCCAGTCTCTTTCGCTGAAAATGACAGGCTTTTGTTCTTCTCTATGGCTGAAGGGTGTTACTTGGCGCATTCTGATACCGTTTCCTTTTCCACTCTCTTGAGGCATCTTCATCAGTGCTGCGTGCCTGCCACCGTGAGTGGCGCAGAGACGCCCTCGTGTCACTGACGTGTCGATTCCCTTTCCTTCGGACACATAGACATTTGTGGGAATTCCTGAGCATGAGTGGCTTTATTTACAGTGTTCTGAAGCAATTCTGAGCTTCCAGTGTCCACACTGGCTGTACTCAGTTATACTCACACTACTAGGGCATTAGAATTCCGCTTTGTCTCAATCCCTGCCAGCATCTTATTTTTCGTCAGTTTGAGAGTCAGCTCTGGCACTTCCCAGCTGAGCAGGGCTGGGCTGCTACCTTTCCTCAGTCTCCTCCTTTGTAATGTAGGGACAGACTGTATGTTTCTTAGCAGAAACTTATTTCACAGACTAAATTTGGTTTAGTCGCCCTTCCCTTCTCTGCTCTGAACACTAGAACTTGCTTTTAATATATCTCAGTTAGTGCCCAGCACTCGGTAAAAGTTGTTTATTTATTATTTTAACATGAAAATGAAGTATAAGTATTTGAATATAATATAACATAATTAGATAATTATTTATAATATTAATGTGATAATTGTTTCATAGAACTGGAAATTAAAAACCGTAAAGATGTGCAAACATTAATGAGTTTTTACATACTAAATTGTTTCTTAACAAAAAGAAAATAGTGATTAGAAATAGAGGAAAAAATGAACAGAAACACGATTGCACCAGACAGCCCTCCGCAGGTGAGATAACTAAACTGGAGTAAAGGCCTAGAGAGGGGCCGTGTACTGTGGGTCAGGCAGCGTGACTCAGCGTCTAGGAGACCCCGCCCTGCTTGTGGTTGTAGCGCTGTGGCACCAGACCTCACGTTCTACTTCAGGGAACAGACTCTGGGCCTTTCATACCGAGGGCCAGCCTTGCATAAGGAAGGTTCAGGTTCTTCTGCTGAAGACAACCAGGGACGCACCGTAGGCCTCATGCAGTCTGGCGGTCCGGGACGCAGAGCAGCAGTGCGGGGCCACACGTATGGGCGTGGTGAAGGTGTGATGAGGGGAAGGACCAGGAAATCGGGTCCAAAGAGCAAAAGCTCTGGGCTTGGAAATCGGAGGGAAACACGACATTTTCAAATTACTTGTTGTCACATTTTTCGAATTTTATTTCTGTTAGGTTTGTATTTATGTTGTATTTTTTCTAGGGTAACAAACCCATTCTAATTATGGAATACTGGGTTGGCTGGTTTGACACCTGGGGGCTTCCTCACTCTCGTAAAAGTGCCACTGGTAAGTGTTGTGCAGTCTTTGACGTCAAGTCTAGAATCCCCTGAGTCAGGGGTCATTGACGTCGTTTTACAACGAGCCTGCTGGTGCACCCATACTCATTCAGCTTCTGCCAGATGTGCCCTTGGACAGGCTCTGGGGGAGCGGTGGTGAATAGAACGACACAAGTAAAACCTGCCCTGTGATGACTGATAATTCAGTGCATCGTTAGAAAGTAAAACAACCAGTGTGTAGTTCACATACAGATCGAGAGCAAACAAACAGGAGTGCTGATAGAAGTGAGAGAGGAGAGAGACCTGCTTATACAAGGGCAGGCGGCCACAGAAGGTCTGGGAGAGGAGGAGACCTAGCGAGGCGGAGGGAGTGGAGCCTGTGTGCAGAGTCTTCTTCAGCAGCAGGAGAGGCACAGATCCTCTCTATGGCTTTGTTGGTGAAGTGTGAGCACTACCAGGAGTCTAGAGCTGGGCTGGCTGCGAGTTGGCTTGTAGAGTTAGAGACGGATCCCATCCAGCAGTGCAGCAGGAGCCGCGTGACCCAGAGCAGGCTTCCTTCAGCGTTCAGTGCTTTTGTCGAAGAATGAGGGTTACTGGGCAGCCTGCCTCTGAGGGTTGAGAGCCAGATGCTGCCAGGCAGATTGTGCCTGCTTTGTGCTTCATAAAAGTATGTGGTTACTATGGTATTTGGTATAGTGATTACAAATACAGGCTCTTTTTTCATAAAATAAAGAAAAGCATTGGTAATATTTGATTTCTAGGGACAGCTAAAAATAGATTTTAAGAAAATCCCAAAGAATCAGGAAATGCCACATCAAGGAACAGCAGGGCTTTTCTATGCAAGTCAGCATGTTTAACCAATTCATTTTTCAACTTCATGCTGTAGCAGGACTTGATATCTTTGTTTAAAGAAAGGGAGACAGGACCAGTGAGATAGCTCAGTGGGCTAAGCACCTGTTTTGGCAAGCTCAGGGACCAGGGTTCAATCCCTGGTACCACATGCTGCACAGGCCCCCCACCCCCAGGCTCACTGAGCTGGTGACTGAGTCTGGGCGTAGTGGCACATGTTTGCAATCCCAGCACGGGGGGGCTGAGAAAAAGGAGGCTCTCTACCAGTCAAGCTGTGTAGTGAGACCCTGTACAAAGTACATAAAAATGAAAAAAGAAAAACAGAGGCAGAGATTGAGAGAGAAAAATAGGTTTTCCATGGCTAACAAATAGTAAAACACACAGGCAAACTGAACCTCACATCAAACTGAACCTCACATCAAACTGAGCTCTGACCTTCCTGCTTTCTGTGGCAGACAGCAGAACAATGGCCATGCCTATGGAAAGATAGAAGTATGTAAAAGATAAGAATTATTTTGATTACTTAAAAAAAAGTAATTGAGTTTCAAATTATACCAGTATTGAGGGGGGGTTTCTCTAACAGAAGGCTCTTGATTTGGGCAGAACATGCTCGCTTAGCAAACATTTGGTCAGTTCCACTCAATTTCTGATGAGAGTCTTGATGGTTATCAGAAGGCAAAGCAATTGATTGTGGGCTGGGCAGGAAATGCTAAGGTTTTACCTGAGGTTTTGGTCTCCTTGTAATTTTGACCTCTTTGTTGTTTCTACTTCCCTCTCTGCAGAGGTTGAGCACACTGTGTCCACATTTATCAAATATGGAATCTCCTTCAACATCTACATGTTTCATGGTGGAACCAACTTCGGGTTTATAAATGCGGCCATCTTTATGCAGCAGCACAAAAGTGTTGTGACGAGCTACGGCATGTGCGGCTGGTGTGGGCCCTCCACAGCATGGGTGGGGCTGATAGTTCCCAGAAGGCATCAGACTCACTCCCTACGATGAGACTGATCACATAAGCTGAGCGCTGAGGGGTTTCTATTCATTTTCTTCCACCTCTGACGCTCATGATGCCCCAGCAGGTCATCTCAGGAGTTGGGGCTCCCCAGGACGCAGGGCTGTTCCTTACTCCTGTCTGTGTCCCCATGACTTGAGCCCCTAGCAGGTATGGGACCCAGGGGTGACTGCTGTCAGGCACAGCGGGGTGCCCCAGGTGAGGAAAGACAGAGCGCCATCTTTCAATGCATGTGCACTGGCAGGGTGACTCCCACGTGCCCAGCAGAGGAGCTGCCCTTCACCGCCCAGCAGCCGTGGAGCGCTCCTGAGGCAGGGGGCGTCTGCACGGAGTCGCCCTCTGAGTGGCGTCGGCTCGTCCTGCCCAGTGCTGAAGCAGTACCTGCCCTGAGGGCTGCGCAGCCTGTGACAGGACCTGGGTGTCTTTCAGACTATGATGCTGTGCTGACGGAGGCTGGAGACTACACAGAGAAGTATTTCAAGCTTCGAAAGCTCTTTGGATCTGTTTCAGGTACTGGGTGCCCCCTGGAGTAGGGGTGTTTGCCCTCATGCGTGTCTGTGCTCTGAGAAGGAGTGAGGAAAGGGAAAATTCTCTTCTCTGAGCAGCAGCTTAAGGATGCGTTGGAAAGTAATGGCCCCCGAGGGTGCAACTCATGGATTTCTCACTTCAACCTGGGTAATTTTGGGTGTTTCTAAGTCTTTGGCATCTTCACTGCAATGAGAAGATATCATTACAGGTATCCTATGTGATAGTGAAGATGAAGTAGTTTCTTTTTTGTAAAGCTCTAAATATGTGACTTTGCTCTTAGTACTATGCATGACCCCCACACAAATGAGCTGGGTGCTCAGAGTTAGAAGCGAAGTCACACCAGCACCCTGAGGTAGAAGCAGAGCTCCTGCTGTCCAAGAGCCCTTCTTTGTGAAGTTATGTCCACAGATGTGTAGATGCCGAGTGACTCCTCCATCTGCCCATCCCCAGCAACCCTGGAGAATTGCCCCAGGGCTTAGCATAAGACTCACCCCTCTTATTGGTTCTGGCGTGCACAGCGATCAGGCACAGGGGTAGGACATATGAAAAACGGAATGATTTGGGAGGATCACTAAGCGTCTTACCTGTATAATGGGATCTTGTTACAAATACATAAAAAAATTAAAAAATAAAAAAATGAGAGAAAAAGAATGATTTTACGGAGCTCTTCTTGCCTGGCACCCATTTTCACTGCAGCAGCTCCACTGCCTCGCTTGCCTAGACTCATTCCCAAGACTGTGTACCCTTCTGTAAGGCCGTCACTCTACTTGCCACTGTGGGATGTCCTACAGTACTTGTGTGAGGTGGGTCCTGCTTGGGCACTGTGCAGGGGTGGGCCCTGGAGAGGCATAGGGGAAGGTGGCAGGCTATGGGCCGAGATTCCTTTAAGCCACTCGCTCCTGGGAGATGTGAAGAGGAATCCTCTGCGTGTTGTTCAAGCTTAGAGCTCTTTTGAGCAGCTAGTGAAAAGGTGTGGAGTTGAAGAAGAAGTGACTGGGAGAAGGCAAGAACAGGATGGTAGGAGATCTTGTTTCCGGCACAGGTGGACTCTTCTGGGGGATGCCTATCGGAGGCGCCCTTCGAAGCTTACAGCACCCTGAATGAGAAGCTCTGACCTAGTAGCCCATGAAACCGGGCTTGCATCAGTTAGGCCAAATTACTAAATTCCATATGCTTCCACTGACGGTGTGCTGAAACTCACTTAAAATCAAACTCTTGAATTCGTATCACTTTCACTTCCATATCACTAATTTAGATGGAATATGATCTCTGGCACATGACAGGTACCTAATCGTTGTTTGCTTAGTACATAATCATCTTGTGCCTTCAGTTATTTTGCAACGCAAGTTACTGACCTGCGGATCAATCCTTATGGCTATAGCAATTGAGCCTCTTCCCTCTGCCCCTCCACCTGAGTTTCCTGGACACACAGCCACAAAGCACAAGAGCTCTGCCACTCAGTGTGTGCCCTGTGATTATCATGAAGGGACCCTGGGGACCATTAGGTAGTGCAGCAAACAGTAGGAAGAAAGATCCTGACTTCTCACTTGGTGTGTCTCCCTCATAGCCTATCAAGTTGAAGATTCCAGTCAATATGGAGAATCTTCCGGTGAACAATGGCAGTGGTCAATCTTTTGGATTTGTCCTCTATGAGACTGTCATCTGTCGTGCAGGCCAGCTCTATGGTATTGTCTATGATGTAACACAGGTAAGGGACAGCAGGTGTCTCTGGTGGCGAGCCACATGTTGATCCTCACTGACAGAGTCTAGTTGTTGTTGGTGTACTCAAGTGTGTGATGATACTTGAAGCACCTCCTGGGGAAGTCACTGGGGGAGATGAGAGCAAGTGTAATCATTCTAACTTTTGCCTTAACACGTAAAATTTGTAAGGCCTACGCAGTCAGCACCCAACCATACGTGAGCTCCAGAACTAGTCTCTCCCTTCAGAATGACCTCTTACTTCATAAACCAGAGCCTTTCTTGCCCCCTTTTCTGATGGGCCTACCAGTGTCCTGCTGGCTTTTGTTTCACAGGTGTTTTTGAATGAGACATATATAGGATCACTCGATGAGGATTCACGGACCCTGAACATTCCTATATTTAGGGTATGTAATTGCCAGGTCATGGTGATGTATCTTACCTCCCCTTCCATAAAGCCTGGTCCTGGAACAGACTACATCTCTCTCTCCCATTCCTGTGGTATTGATCCTCAAATAAGGCTGCAAGAGGAAACGTGTAGGGCTGTAATCATAAGGCATCTCTTAATTCCTGGTGCTTCAGGATTAGCAGCATAGCTTATTTTGGAACTTACAATGTTAAGCTAAAATTTCTCTTTCTGCCTTGACTACTGAGTTGAGCCACTGTTTTGGTTTCTTATATAAGGCGCTAGAGTTACTGCCTTACTGGGCCCAGTAGAAGAGAAAGGGCAGGCTGGTGTGGACAAGGACCTGTACATCCTCACAACTGGGCAAGCTCTGGGAGCCTATTTCCCCCATTTCCTTGTCTTTCCTTCTGAGACATGGAGGCAAAATGGGTTCCAGAGTATAAGCCTTACCTGGCCGTGCAGACCCCATGAGCTGGTATGTTCCCAGCAGGACTGTGGATTTCTTAGGATCCTGGTGGAGAATGAAGGACGAATCAGTTTTTCATGGAAAATGCAATATGAGCAGAAAGGTGAGATCTGGGTAATTTTTAGTTACTTTCTCATTCCTAAAACAAATACCTTATAGCCCCAACTTAAGGGAGGAGAGTTGCTTTTGGCTCCCAGTTTGTAGAGGCTTCAGTTCCTAGTCAGCTGCCTCCAGAGGAGAAATGACCTGGAGAGGGACAAGTGCAGGAAAGCTGCTCATGTCTTGGTGACCAGGAAGGAGAACAGAGGGGTGAGGCTCTGCGCAGCAGACACACCCGTGCCGGTTAGGACCAAGGTGAGCGCGCGCTGCTACCCAGACCCGACCTTCGGGCAGCAAGTCGCTGGTAACACCTCATGGTCCGCTCCACTTTGAAAATGCAGCCAGGCCGAGTGCATGACGCTTTCCAGCACATTCTTCACATGAACTCTAGGAGGGTGAGTTTGGCAGTATTTTTTTCTTCAGTTTTTCAGTATCCATAGTTGCAGCTATTGTGAGAACTACAGTAGAGTTCCTCGGAAGCAGGATATCAAGAACCAAGAACTAAGGAAGCCATCCCCTTCCTTCCCTGTCCCTTGGGCTGATATATCTCATCTTCAGGTGGAGAAAAGAATAATGGGTTTGTTTAGTGCTTGTTTCTTCTGAGAAGGGCCTGTCTCTTCTTGGGAATTTAGGGAAAAGTGTGATGACATACAGAACATTTTAGGTTAGTGTGGAAATGTAGAAGGAAGCGGCTCTGCACCTTGTTGTGGGGCGCGTGTCTGTCTGCATCTTGCAGCCGGCGCCTGAGCAGGCCCAGACCTCGCTCTTACTCTCCTTCTTGCCTCCCACCTGCAGGATTAGTGGGTCCTCTCAGCATCAATGATGTCCCCCTGAGTGGCTTCAACATCTATTCTCTGGAGATGAAGATGAGCTTCTTTGACAGGTGCATGCCTCCTAGCCCCCCAGACGCTGTGTGAGGGCGGTCTTGGCTCATTTTAGGGTGCTGTAATGCAATACATGGTTCTAGGAGTTTTGAGAATAAAATCATTATATTTAGCTCTCAGTCCTTGATTTGAGGGACCTGAGCTGGCACCTGTTCTGCTCTGATGAGGGCCTCATAGAGAGTGGCATCAATGGCATTCAGTGGAGAATGGCCCAAAAGGGCAAGCATGTGGGGTGGCCTTGGGGTAACATCCTCCTCCCAGGATTGCTGAGCATCTTTGAAGAACAGAGTGAGTCCCTTGTGAGAGTGATTAACGCTGTGGTCTAGTCCTCTCCCACCACTTTTCACCTCTTAACAGTCTGACCGTGTCAGCACCAGTGTGCTAGGGCCCAAGCTTGCCTGCCACAATCCTTTGAGGCACAAACTGAAACTACATCCCAAGCCCAGCATCAGGGAAATGAGAGATGTCAGATTCTTCACTCTGTGTAGGAAGAGCCCAAGATTCAGAGAACTTAGAGGGATTTTTCTTGGGTTACTGGGTCCTGTGAGTTAGGGCTAGAAGCCAGAACATCTGGTTCCCACTTTAATATCCCTAGTAGCAAATGTCTCACTGCCACAAAATCCTGGTTCCTGGGAGACAAAGCTGGTGAATACTGAGACTAGAGTCGGGAAGGGTGTCTGCTCTCTCCCATCTGCCCTCCTCCCAGACTCCGCTCTGCCGCCTGGAGGCCTGCCGCAAAGACGTATACAGGGCCTGCCTTCTACCTGGGCACCTTGAGGGCTGGCTCTTCTCCCAGGGACACCTTCCTCAGCCTGCCAGTAAGTAAGCCTCCAGCTGCTTTGGTGCATGTTTGAAGAAAAAAAAAAGCCCACACGCAAAACACAGCGTTTATGTTTTTATTTTTAGGCACAATAGTTCTGGAGCACTTGCCTTTCTTTCCTCTTCTTTCATACTTCCAATCACGCTTTCTTACCTTTTATAGCTGCCGGAGATTCAAGCACTTGTAAAACATAGATAGCAGTAGAGAAAGTCTTTCCTTAAACCCAACCTTATTCTAACTCATTTGTACATTGCAGAGCTTAATAGAACAAAAGTTTGTTTTATATTTAATTTCCTAAACATGCATGTGCACATAAAATTTTTACAGCATAAATTACATTCTGCAATTTGTTTTTATTTCGGGCACACAGGTTAATTTTATCTTGTATATCTTTTTATCTGTGAGCACAGATATGATTGTATACATCAGATATTATTACAAAATGAGCACCTTTTAATTATAATTGTGAAAAAGAGTCTGTTGCTATTACCAGTTGAAATTAGTGATGGCTTCTCTTTTGTAAATATATATCTTTTGTCACTGTTAATGTACTGAATTTTGGTTTTGAATGTCATATTTTTACATCCGCACGTACTATTCTTACATCACCCTGCTCATTCCGCCCTGTAGCCTGCCCTCCAGCCCACGTCCCTTAATCTCGGCTGACAGTAGGCTTTCTTCACGCTCACGCTATTTTTCTCTTTTATATATGATGGGAAATGTGCAAAGCTGCCCTTTTGGGTCTGGCTTATTTTACTCAACGTTCTCTCCAGTTCCTTCCCTTCGCCTGGCAAATGACACAATTTTGTTCTTCTTTGTGGCTGAATAGTATTCCGCCACACATTTATGCCATATGTCATTCATTCTTTCAGCCATTCATGGGAAACCAGGCTCATTTCATGTCTTGGATATTGTGAATTGTGCCACAGTAATCGTGCTTGTGCAGGTATCGCTCTAGAATGCCGGCTTCCATTCCTTCGGGAATATATCGCAGTTATATATCTGGGTCCTTCGGTAGCTCTCTTTTTGTACTTACTACAGGGTTTTTAGGGTCTACAGGATCTCACTCCGTGGATCGGGCTCGTAGTGATTCTCCTGTTTTCAGCCTCCCAAGCGCTGGGATTACAGCGTGTGCCCCCGCGCCGCGTCTCAAGTGCTGTCTCAGTGCGCCTGGGGGTGGGCCGCACTGCACACCAGGGTGAACCCGGCCATCGCAGGTAGTTCTCTTTAGTTTTATAAGGGACCTCCATTCTGATTTCTGTAGTGGTGCTAATTTACATTATTACTGGGAATGTAGAAGGCTTCCTGAAGGCTCCTCCTCAAGGGTGGACAACTCTGTTATATTTCCTGTAATGTCTCCTCTGTTGAAGTCAGTTGCGTGGAGCCATCTGATAGGCAGTCTGTTTCTTTTTGATGTGGAAGTGGACATTAAGCCCAGGGCCTCTCCCCTCAGCAAGGACTACCACGGGCCGCGCCCCCTGCTCTCTGAGATCACCTCTCTGAGATGCAACCGATTATTGATGTTTCACTGATTTATTCATTTTCAATATCACATAAACATCCTTTGCTAATGTATTGGACTACTCTACTGTGGATGGACATGTTTAAAAGTGTTCCTTGCCTCTGAATGTTTAGAATAGCTTGAGAAGTGTTGATATTAGTCGTTCTTAAAAGCCTGGGTAAGATTCAGCCCTGAAGCCATCTATCTGGAGCTACATTTTGTGTGTGTGTTTGGAGACTTTAATTGCAGGTTAAATTTCATTAATCATTGCTGGATTGTTCAAGTTTTTAATGTATTCCTGATTCAAATTCAGTACATTCCGTGTCCAGAAATTGATCTTTTTTCTTTCAGGTTTTCAATTTGTTGCTTGCAGTTATTCATAATAGCCTCCAAAGATCTATTTTATTTTTCTTGTTAGGTCTCTTATTTAATATTTCATTTGTGTTTTTTGGCTGTTTTTCGTGGTTACCTCAGTAAAGTTTTGTAAATTGTGTTTGCCTTTTCAAAAACCCAATAGTATTTCCATTGAATATTTGTATTTCTCTTTTTAATCTACATTTTTTTACTCTGCTGATCTTTGCTATTTCTTTCCTCTACTGCATTTATGTTTTTGTTTTTCTAGATCAATGCATTGCTTTAAGTTGCCTGTTGAAATTTTCCTCCTCATTGCTATGAAGCTCTCCCTTTGCACTTCTCTGCTCCAGATGTCGCTAGGATGTTTTCATCTCCACTTATTTCATGAAAATTGGAAGCAGTTTCCCTTCGCTTCACGTCCCTGATGCAGCCATCTTTCACGTGTGGGTGCTTTATCACCATGTGTCTGAACAGTTGCTAAGTTCTTCATTCCGCTGTGGTCAGAGAGCACAGATGGTACGATTTCAGGGCTCCTGCACTTCCTGAGATGGTTTTGTAGCTTAATGGATCCCCTTGTGGGAATACTCCATATGATGAAGAAAAGCATGCGCTCTGGAGGTTTTATTTATGTTTTATCTCTTTGAATTTTATAAACATCATTATTGTAAATTCCTTTTCAGATAGTCTTTCTTGCTTTGCAGCCTGCTAGTATAGCTACTGTTTTCTGATGGAGGTATCGCTTCAGCTTGCCTTGCAGCCCACCACTGATGTCTGCATCTCTCCCCGGTCAGTTGCTTCTGCAATTTTAGCAGCTAGACGGGATTCTCCTGATGCTGTGCCGGAGGTGTCAGGTTGCCTTCCCAGCTCTTACAAAGCAGGCCTAGATGTCGGAAACTATATTCCTTTGGGAGGAAATTCTTTACCTTTTTGAAAGATAGTCTTTCTGGACACAGTTTTCTTAGCTGACAAGCTGTGTCTTTCAGAATTTTAAATATATCGAGTTTCTCCCTTGTGGCCGCAAGGTGTTTGCTGAACATCTGTTAATTGGACAACCCACTTGGGACCCCTCTTGTCTCTCAGGAGCTGTCTTAGTCTCCATTTTTATTCTCCCATAAATTTTCATACTGTTAAAAAATAAAAAAAGAAAATTTGGTAATAATTTTATACCTCTTAAGTTTTCATATATTTTATTTTCATCAATCATGCAAAGTACTTTGTAACTTCCCATGTGATTATTTTCTGTTGCCTCTGAATTATCAAGAAGTCATTTTTTAATGTTTTCTGTTTCTTTTGAGACAAGATTTTGCTATGTAGTTCAGGGTGGCTTTGAACTTGTGATGATCCTTCTGCCTCATCCTCCCTTGTGCTTAGTTTGTAAGTGTGGGCCATGACCCCCGTTTAGAAGTATATTTCTTAAATTCCTTTTTTTTTTTTTTTTTTTTTTTT
>NDGN011059284.1:0-13042 GCA_002564285.1 Tympanoctomys barrerae | reverse complement strand
TGGCAAGTAAATGACCAGCACTTCTAACAGTTTGAGGATAGGATATCGCACAAAGTTCTATATTCTTTACCTAAAAACAGCTTTGATTCTATCCTAAGTTCAAAATAAAATTAAACATTGTGGAAGATAATGAAACTTGAAACTTTTAGACCAAATTCCAAGGATTTAGATTCTCCATAATATTTTGTGCTTCCCATTTTATAAAACACATTCATTAACTCAGCACCTAGGCTACTCCTACTGTATATCAGACACTAAAATCAGCCTTTATAATGTTTAAATTTTATAAGGAGGATATATTTAGAAAAATATATTACACTGTTAGAAGTATTGAGTTCTATTAAAGAAAAATAAAACAGGCTGCAAGTAGAGTTAACACAAGATCTGTTTTAGGTAGTCTGTAGAGACATTTCGGTTGCAATTTACAGGGAAATATAGTGCAAAGAGGCTAAGGACAATGATAAATATCATACACAAAACAGTCCCCATGCAGTAAAGATTTATGCCATTGAAAATGTCAATCATGATAAGGTTAAGAAACCTGATACAGGAAAATGATTTTCAACTCTGCATACACCATAAAATTATCTGAGAGGTTTGTAAAAATGTTGTTCCTGTGGCCCTACCTGGAGATCCTACTTGAATTTAGGGCTGAGGCATCAGTAATTTTCAAACATAGATAAAAGGTTTAGAACAACTGGTATTGGGCCTAAGGATTCACCACGCTCACCATCACTAAAGTGCCTAATCACTCTCAATCTTTCTACATTGCAAGTCCTATAAATCCCAGGACCCAGATTATCTTATCAGAAGTATCTCAGTCTAGCACAGTAACACACAATAAGAGCTAGAAAGAGAGAAAGGAAATGTGAAGTTGAAGTATGATAAATCATGATTTCATGAGCCTCGTTAGAAACCTTGTGAGAGACTTGGCTCAGAATCATCAGTGGGGGAGTAATTTAGAGCTACTTACTTAAGCAACAAGGTCCTGGATTCCAAGTTGCTACAGTTTCTCATTCTCTTCCACGAATAAGCCATGTCACAACCCTCCATCGTTTTCAATGATGGATACGTATTTAGCACAGTGTGAAACCTACGTAGGACTCCCTGTCTTCAAATGTTCTGCTTTCATGACTCCCTTGGTTGGCATAAAGGAGTTTAAATTGTGGAGTATGTTTAATCTGTTGATGCTGGATGCTGAGAAATACCTTTGTGGCAAGATTTCAAGTCAGGCTTCAGTAATCATAACAGCGCGCAAACAGTCCAAAGATTTGAAGAAGCTCACAAGAGGAGGGCAGGAGAGGAGAACTACAAGGCAGCCGGTCTTCCTCCTCTACACTTTGGTGAATTTTTGGCATTTTGTACTTTCCATATAGGACCCAATATGATCATTCAAAGGTATCATGTTCCTGTCTGAAGCATCCAGGGACTCCTCACAGACGTATGATAAACCCAAATGCCTTAACTTGCCCTCGTAAAGCTTTCAGTGCTGTGTCCGCAGCCTACCTCTCCCATCTCTTTCTTTTCCTACCACTCTTCTCACCTGGATTCCTTCAGCCAGAGCAGCTGTGTTAGGCTCTGCAGTCTAACAACCTGTATTCACTCTAGCTTTAGAATTTTCCCTTAAACCATGTACCCCTCCCATGCAAACAGCAGAATTTGTCATTCAGCTAAGAGCTCCAGTTACACCCTCACTGAGGCTTCCCCTAGTGCACTAAAGCAACCCCAGCCACATTTGGCCGGCCTCTTCCATTTGAGCACAGAGTGAAGCACTTGGTCTGACATTTCACATCTGGACTCACGGAGCTTTTGTCTGTTTCCTCAGCACATGAAAACAAGAGCTCTCTGAGACTTTGAACTTTGTCTTATCTATCATTTTGTCTGCAGTAGCTCAAACTACAGTCACTTAACTAAGTTTATTAGATAAAGCAAAAATTGTCCTCCAATATGAGTTTTCTTTTAGTTTAAACTGTCTTATGTCAAAGTAAAATTACTCTTTGTCTCCAAGGACCCCCAATAGCCTGAAATTCTTATTAATAAGGAGGCCATGTTAGAATTGGGAAACCGAGGCCCAGGCACCCACTCAGATCCTCCTGGACTGGTTTCCGACCAGAGAAACCATTGGCATCATCAGAAGGAGCCATCCAAGCATGGAAGAATACATAAAAGATGCAAAGAAAAAGGCCAAAGTGAGTATACTGGGCCCTCGAGCAGAGGACACACACACACACACATACACACACACACACACACACACACACACACACACACACACTTCAGGAAGCCTGAACTGAAATCAGACCTCATTAACCTTGAAGTCGTATGTGGAAGCAGTCCTAGAGGTAGTGATTATTGTTTACCTCTTAATGTGCCTGCTACTCTATGTCTCTTAATCCTCAGTACATCTTCAGGAAGAAAGAAAAATCCCCAAGTTACTATTCAGGGCTTTAAAAAATGATTACAATACTATACATTTGCAAAGTGGAGAAAGTACCTTGCCAAGTTTTAGACGGAATTTATTTGCAAAAAGTAAATGTCGACTTTTAAGATCTCAAATGAAACATAAGATGATACTCCTGTACTTAATTCATAACGGCAAAAAAATTCATAACAGCATTCAGAAGTGCTACAGTGAGACAAATTACCAAATTGCAAATGATTTCCGGTTCTGTACATGCAGACGGATCCTGCCTAAGGTGTTTAAGTGCTAAGAGTCAATAGGTTAAAACAAATATACTCTCCATGACATTAATTCAAGTTAAAAGTTTTAAAACGGCAAGTGTTCTTCTCCTAAATGGTAATGTTGTTCCCTAACAAACTGCCAAATGATGCCCTTGTCAGGAGAAATAAGCAGAATAACAAAAGATGTGCCCTCAAGTGCTGGAGAGGCACAGCACAGCATATTAACTAAGGCACGTCCTCCTGCTCAGCAGCACGCCTGAGCAGTTCCAGGCTGCGCAGTTCCCGCACACACGCAGCTCAGCAGAGACACAGCGCTACAGCAGGAAGGCGGGAGAGCCACGCACACGCTTGGGGCTGAGAGGTCGCGCCACCTCTGCTCCTTTGGAAGATCTGAGATACCTTTTCAACACAGCAAGATATCACCTGATCTAAGGCCTTGAAGTCCTAGAAAGAATGGGTGGGACTTTTTTTAAAGTACTGTGCTGAGACTTCTTTGTACATGGTAATATCAATAATTTCAGAGCCCCATCCTTGTATGAAGCCTCCATAGGGTACATTCTTCCACTGCTATCATGGAATAGCCCCACCACTAAGTGATCTTTTTCATCAAACTATAAACACCTGTCTCCACTAAAGAATCAGTAATTCCCTTCCAGTTGTCTGGAACATGCCCCCTTCCCCAACAAATTCCTGAACAGCTAAAATGATATCAACACACATGCTTGATCATAGGCAGGTCTCCACTGAAAGCTTCAAGCTGGGGATGGTTTCTCTAAGAAGGAAAGAATGGTGCTAATTAACACTTTCAAGGGGGAGAACCAGCAAGGAACATTCGGACTTTTATTGCAGGAGTGGCAAGTGACTCTCCTCTCCTATTACTGGCCTGCAAGGAGATGTTTGTGACCTGCTGTTTTGGTGGCTGAGATCAGCATCAGCTAGAAAGTCCTTGCACCTGAGGCATGAGGACACAATCATGGTATCTGGAGAGTGGTATAGAGGAAAGTGAAAATGCTTGTGTGAAAAATTCAGGGTCCAACGACCTCCTTTTAAGTTCTACTATTAACTATCTTCCTTTGCCTCGATTGCTGAATGTTGCAGAGTCTGAGAGATCGCGATGCTAATGCCATCTTATGGGAAGGGAGCATATTGTTGTTTCCTTCACTCAACAGAAATGCATCTGTGGTGTTGGGAGTACAGAAAGCAGAGGAACTAGAGAAAGTAGAAGACTGGGAGGGAAGGGAGAGGGAGATGCAGGAGGAAAGAGACAAAGGGACGTCGGGAGTGTGAAACCTTAGCCGTGGCAATGGGAACAGATAATTAGATGATAGTAGGTCATTCAGAAGGATTCTGACATCTGGAACCAGATGGGCACAGTTGCTCAGAACACCAGGAAAACAGCACCACCATCTTTAGCATGCTCCCAGAAATTTTGGAGAAGCGAGAAATTTGAAGGTGAAAATGCTGGCTTGACCGAGATGAAATCTGAATTTACTACATTGGGTTAATTTTTTCTGACCTCAAACAAGATGGGCTTGAAAGAGAGATTAAGTGATATCTTAGATCAAGATCTCCAGAAGTACATCAGAAGACCATGAACAACAACAACAAAAGAAAATCAATGAGTGAGTCAGAGAAGCTGTACATAGAGGAGAAAGAAGCCAAGTGAGACTTCAGGTGAAGTTCCACAGAGACTAACATAAGAGCCATCCTTTCCCCTGGGGAAGCAGGGTCCTTTGCCATTCAGTCATTGACTGAAAACAGTTTGTCATAGCTAAATCTTGGAGACAATCCAAATTTCCATCAATTGCTGATAGAAAAAAAGGATGTGACTTTTCATACAATGTAATATTACTTAGCCATAAAAAAGGAAAATCTTGAGGCATTTCTAGGTACATAAATGCACCTTGAGACCATACTTTTAAGGGAAACAAATCAGACTCACATGTGTAAATATTGTATTGTCTCTCTGGGGTGAGAAACTTCAAGAGTAAGGACAAAAACACACAATAGATCTTATGAAACAGGAAGAAACTGCTCAAAAATAAAGAGTAAGCAGGGGTGGGGAAGGAAGGAAGGGAAAAGAAAAAACAGTAAAGGAAGAACAAAATGGAAACAAAGCTTTGTGAATAAGGTAGGTAATAAAGAGGGGTGTAAGGAAGGGTAGGAGTTGAGAACAAGAAAGGAATCAAGCCATCGGCTAATGGCTGGCATAGCAAGATGGCACGCCACAGGCCCTCAGCTCTCTGGGCTCTGGCAAAGTAGCCTCAGAAGTCTCAGGGTGTGCTCTGAAGATAAAGCACAGAGACCAGAGTAAAGGAGAAGTGCACGGAGGTAAAAGCAGCATGAAGGGTTTGGGAGGGACCCTGACTGGGTCCAGTAGAACTGGAGTTACAGATATGCCAAGTTATATTCTCATTCTGAGACTTGCCTCTGCCATGACATAGGGGCTGTAATTCACCAAAGAGGCATCGTGATAAAAGGATGGACAGAACTTTACCAGGGAACCCAAGTTCAGACTGATATTTAACAGATAAAGGGCTTTGAACTTATAGACATGTCCAAGAAGTCAACTGTGTCTAGGTCAAGGATTTGTCCTATTGGGTGGTTACAATATCGGCCACTTTTCATGTCTGCTGGAAGAAAATACTCAACAGTCACATCTTAAAGGAGAAGTTCACTTGGCTCAGAGTCGCAAAGGGTACAGTTCATGGTCAGCTGGTTGCAAGGCAGGAGCATCGCAGCACAGGGCCTGAAGTAATGAGGCTACTTGGCTCATGGCAGCCAGGGAGCAGAATGCAGAAGAAAGCCAGCAAAGTAGGGGTCAGAGACCAGATGCAGACTCCAAGATCATGTTCTAGTCACACTCAAAAACCTGGAAAGGTGCAGTCTCCAAGCCCAGGAGGTCCAGGATCTACCTTTACTGCCACAGATATCTAGCACATCTGGGGTAAACGCTATCTAGAAATTAATGAACAGAGTCAAATCATAGAATCTGAGTCCTTCTGTAGGAAGAAAAAAATTGAGATCTTTAACTGTTAAAGGGTGGAGATAAGAAAGTGGAAAAAAATTATCATTCTGAACATCAGCTGTGAAGAGCAGGGTTATCCTGGGTCATATCACTGGTAGGTATGTGGCTAAATCCCCTAGGTAGGAACATCCAGAGTCATGGCAAGATTAGGTCTCCGTGAAGCATGGAGAGGAACATCCAGAGTCATGGCAAGTTAGGTCTCCGTGGGTTTTCAGGAAGAAGAGAAGCAGATAGTGTCAGAGAGAGAAAAGCCTGGGCATAAAGGACAAGTGATATTTTGACTTAGATTTAAGACTGTGACCAGTAGAGGGGAGGAGCCTGGAAAGGACTTAGGAATGAAACTGCAAAATATTTAGAAAGCTTTGCAGCTAATCCAGCGTGGAACAGATTTTGTTTTCATTTTAGTTAGGTTACATAGAAGACATATTAGAGTACACAGACAGAAAAATTTGAAGGCTGTAAAATTCTGGGGAAGGGATAATATATAATATAATTAACATTTGCACCAGAAATGTTTTGGCAATAGAAAACTATCTCAAAGAATTATATCTCAGTTCTTGCTGTAGAGTTGTTTGTCTCTTTTCACTCTATTTGTGCTCTGGTAACTGCTGAGTGGAGGAAACAAAATACTCATCTATTTTTTAAACCTCTGAAAAAAGCTTGATCCTTAAAAGTATCTTGCTCCTACAGAAGAACAGTGCTGAGATGCAGTAAGAACTGAGTTCTTTCCTAGCAAGTAGAAAGCAGAAATCTAACTGGAGATAGAAAAGACTGCCTTAGGCCTGAGAAATTGGCAAAATAACAGTAATAAAATAACTTCAGAGAATGCTAGCATGAACTAATGATGCACTGGTCAAATGAAAACATTTAGGAGGTAAAAAATAATTCATAGATGGAAAGATAATAGAAAATCTGTTATCACCTAGCTACAATTGCTGAACTAAAGCAAGTACAGTGATATTAAGATAGGGACACAACTAGGGAGACTCTTGAGCTTAGATCGTTAGGACTTGTTGCCAAATCATGTATAAAGGATGAGGCTCACAGATTAAACCTGCAGGAGAAGGAGTGATTTGGGGAGTGAGGCACATAGTGAGTTAAGTTAGTTTTTACATGTTCAGCACCCAAATTGGAAGCATCTGGAAGCCAACTGCAGATATGCATGCAACTCAAGGAGAAGAGGGCTTTCCACGCACAGATGTAAGATCCATCACTATTGAAACTCTACCTCAGCCTAGATTGAGTGAGAAAGAGAGCTTAAAGGGCACCAACATTCCAAGACTAGAACCCTGCAACATTCTGGTATTCAAACACCATCTTGTTGAAAAATGAAGACCTAAACTGGGATCCTAAGAAGTGACCAGGAAGGTGACAGTCAATCATCACTTAGTGAGAAACATATTTTCTGAGAAATGTATTGATTAGTAATCTCATCACTGAGGAAACATAGCATGTGCTCACACAAACTATCCCACATGAATTAATCAATCAATGTAACATCTTCGTATAGTCATACTGGATGCTTGGATGTGCAGCCAGCAAATAATGCTGTACAGTTTGATAGTAACTTTCAAGGAGGAGTATACTCTAACAATGAAAGACAGTAAGTAAATTCACCAACCAGCAATGTAGTTGTTTATTACCAAGTATCATCTAATGTGCATAATTACACTGCTACACCTTCAAATGACCAGGCAATAAGTTTGTTTACACCAGCAGCATCTCCAACACAAGTGATATGCAGTGACACTGAAATATTGCCATGGATACAGTGTGAATAGGAAAGAAAAATTTTCAGTTCTGTTATAATTTTATAGGATCACTGTTTATTTTGTTTTGTTTTTTATGGTACCAAGAACTGAACTCAGTACCTTACACTTGCCAGGCAAGCGCTTATTCCACTGAGCTCTCTCCCCAGCCCTCAGAACCACTGTTTTACATAGGGTCTGGAGGTGACCAAAATTTCATTAGGACATGCATAACTTTAGTACTTTGTATGCTAAAGAACAAGGAGAGAAAAACACAACCCAAAGAAAAACACAACCATGAATGCCCAGGTCTACTGAGGACCCCTCTACTAACTATGGTGCCAAGGGCAAATAGTGTGATCTCTTTGTATTTCATTTTATTCATACATAAAATGTAAATAATGGCACTTATTTGGTGGGGTTCTTAGAAGTACAAAATTATTTAATATATGAAAAGTGCGAGGAAGAACTCCACGGAAAGAATCTATATGTTCTTGAAAAGAAAAGAATGCTGCAATGTCTTTATAAAGAAAATACAAGGGCTAATTTATGAACAAGAAAACAAAAATAATACTATATTGAGAGGGAATTTTGAACAATAAAGTGGGGGCCTTGGGATGGAGCTCAGTGGCTAAGCACATGCCTGGCAAGCACAAGGTCCCAGTTCAATTGCCAGCACTGCCGAATATATGAATATATATATACATATTATATATGAATATATATTATTATATTAATATTATATATTATATATATGAATATATATTATATATATTGTGTGTATTCATATATAAGTATGAAAATTATCACCCACACAAGCATAAAAGACACAGGAATCATTATTAACAATATTAGGCATCTGAAATATTACAGAAAGCATAGATGGTCACACAGATGCATGCTGGATATGAATCCTGAGTGACACAAATAGTAGCTGTGGTAGTCACCTTAAACTACACATCTTTCTGATTATGACATTTGACAAAAAATGGATAAAGCTTCACAGAAGATAAATCTTTATTTATAAGCACTTATGTGTAAGTATCATATTGTGCAATTTTACGGTCAGCAATTATAGCAGCTTTCTACTTAACACTTCTTGCATGTTTATTATGCCTCAACCACTAGTAAGTTATATGTATTCATTCACTTCCACTCCACACCATCCCCTGAGCTATTATTGGCATTCTTATTTCACATACAAGGAAGCTGAGATACAGAGAAGTCTAGCGACTTACTTTGCTTGCAAATCTGAGAAGCAGTTTAGCCAAGATTGAATCCAAGCGCAGTGGTCTAAAGCCTGGGCACTTAGCTGTTATGCTACACTGCTTCCCAATTATGAAGAAGAAAATGAAAATAAATAAGATGAAAAGAAAGAGCCTATGCTGCCTTTCAGAAATCTTTCACTTTTTATTGGGAAGGAAATTGGGTTTCTCCAAAATTCAAAAGTCTGAGCCCAGTGCCTCAGCAGGTGGCTGGCTGGAAGCAGGACCTTTAAAGAGGTAATTAAGTTGAAGGGACATCAAATGGTGGGCCCTAATCCAACCTGACTAACGTCGTCGTGGGAAAAGGGAAAGTGTACATACAAAGAAACACGGAACATTCGCACACAGAGGAAAAGGCGTGGAAGATGGAGAAGAAGGTGGACGTTGCCAAACGGAGGGGCGGCGTCGGGAGGAACCAGACCCGCCCACGCCTCGTTCTTAGACTTCCAGCCCACAGAGCTGTGAGAAATAAATTGCTGTCACAGGAGCCTGAGCTGCCAAACATCCTAAGAGCCAGATCTTCCTAATCAACCTCCATTTGTGTGTGGATACACGTATCTTTGCTTCCTTTCCACCCTCTACTTTATTATCAAGCATCATAAATTGTATTGATCTTTATAGCATAGTATTTAAGTGTGGTTAATTCTATAGCATAGTATTTAAGTTACAAGATGTACATAAGACTAAAACATCACTGAAAAACTTAACTTTCGCTTCTGGGAGAAGGATTACTGTGTGTTCAGTTGTGTCCAGGATAGTTTTATCATGTAAAATGGAATGAAGACTGGTACTGTGTCTATTTTCAGACTAAGTGTGGTTCAAAGAAATGTGAGCGTGTGCATGTGTGTGTACACGCTTGCGTGCGTGTGTGTTTGTGCCATGCTGACAAGAAGCAGGCGACTTGTGGTGTGTAATTTTATCACAGTGTGTTTCTAGGCACGTCTGTGAGGACCGTGGCGTTGGAGTTGGTGAATTCCCAGTAAATTGTCCTCTGTTGCTCAGCTGCCTGCCATGGTAACAAACTGCCAAAGATAACGACTTACAAAAAGAATCCGTTTATTTGTGGTCCTGATTTTGGAGGTTCCGATCCACGAGCCACTGTGTCTGCAGCTTTGGCGCGTGCAGCACGGCAACACGCGGGGTGCACACGCGCCGCAGGGCGAAAGCGCACCACTCGTGCCCTTTTAGAAAGCAAAACTGAAGAGGAAAGAGGCTCAGAGCCCACCTAGCTCTGAGGGCACATCCCGAACCTGAAGACCTCACAGGACGCACCTCCTCTGAAAGTTTCCACCATCTCCAAAAATACCTAACTGAGGACCAGCCTTTCCCTATATAGACTTTTGGGGACCTCCTCAGAGCCGTGCTGCAGCATCCCCTCCAGGATGGGAGGCATTGCCCATTCCGCTGAGGACCAGAATGGAACAATAGCAAAGATTGAAAAAAAAAAAAAAAAAAAGAGGGAAGACGCCGTCCTCCCTTTCGTGTGACAGCTCACCTCGCGCTCCCCTGCCTTCGTCTGGGGACTTCCGTTACCAGCTGCTTGATTCTCCGCCGTCCGCCCGATTCGCATTACTGGCTTTCCAGGATCTCCAGTTTGAGGATGACAGATCGCCGCCCTGCTAGCCTCTGCACTCGCAGGCCAGCTCTATAAAGCGATAAATGTATATTCCGTGGCTTCTTTCCCTGGGAATCCCTAACGAACTTAAGTACCTAGTTTCACCCAAACAGTGTGTAATTTTTCTTACCTAGGTTCTAACATTGCTGTCCTTCCTGTGGATTTACCTTTACTGGCTGTTGCCTGTTCCTGAAGCCATTTTCCCAATCCCATTATCTAGGGATTACGCCTGATTCACATAAATGCAGCGCAAGGATTTTATCTATCTTCCCTGAACAAACATTAAAAACATTTCAAAAAATTTTGGCTGAGTAAAACGAACAAGGAAAAACAAAACTAGTGTTCCCAGTTAGGAGATATTAAGAACGAAACTTCTTAGATTCCAGGCATTCCATAACAGGTCATAATTCTGCCCCAATTGAGTTGTGGGTGAAAAGATCTCTGCTTGCTTGTCTTCACAGGAGACCTGTGATCCCGTGGGGAGCAACATTAAGTTGAGTACCCTTTAGGGAAGCTCTTTCTAATTCTCTTCACAAAGCTTCAGAACCATCTTTTAAGTGATGCTTATTTTCTCTTTATACATTTGAAATAAATGTGAATCCTCAAGACCTGAGTGGACCTTTCTAACAGTCTATTCAATCAAGTTTGGCTTACAAAGAAATATATCACGACAGCATCTTCATTCACAAACATGATCCCAGTTTCTGAAGAAAGGATACTTAAACCAAGAGAAAGGAATCCGCTGAAAGACAGTTTCAACCCGTGACAGTTTTGGAGACACACTGCCAGGACTGAAATGGATTGAAATTGTAATTCTAGGTTATGCCAACTGAGCTGAATGAATTCACATAGAGGACCCTGAATTTGTAGTGTAATGTATAACTTAGGGTATAACTTATGACCTACAACTTATGATATTGTAACTTGTGTCAGAAGCATTCGCTTAGCCAATTTTTTGAAATGTATAGCATATGAGTGAATGTGTAGATCTATTTGATAAAAGCTCAATTTGGAAGTCCTTTTGATTTTTTTATTGCTCTGAAGTTAGACTCTGTAAGACTCCGTATACTTTAGGAACCCTCCTATCTCCATCTTTTAAGGAAATGATTTCATACCATGTTTTCCTGTACTCTGAAAATATTGCCACACTGCAGAGTTGGCCAAGCAGAAAAGCAATTCAGGTATGAACTACAGGAATGGCATTAGTACACAGGGCGGTTCTCTGCCAGCAATGAAAGAAGCAAGGTCAATAGCTTATTGATGGCTGAGCAGAGCGGTGCCGCCTGTGGGCCGTGGAGTGCGAGGCTAAGAAACAAGAGACCAGGGCTTTGTCCCAGGCTGCCTGGCATGCACTCGCTTGGTGACCTTGAGCAGTCAATTAGCCTCAGTCCCGAGCTCCCTCGCTGTGCAGATGAGATAAGGATACTCTGAATTCACACAAGTAGTATCAGAAGCTGTGACTTGCTGCGGTGGGAGCTGGTGGAGGAGGAATATAGGTGAGGTACAAGCAGGCAGTAAAACCCAAAGAAGAGTTTTTCCTGCCTGTCCTTTCTGATTTATTTTTTCAGGGGAATCAAATGTTTCAAGAATTACAGTGGAATACAATCAATATACTTGCCCCAGAAATTCTAATGCTGTTTGAAATCCAACCCCATCAGAATAACCTGTAAAGCAAACAAAGCTAAGTTAATTAAGCCTACTGTAACAAGGGACAAAATAACCTTAAGAAAGTCTTAATAGTTTTCAGAAGAGAAAACCAAAATGTGTGTGCACATGCACATGTGTGGGGTGGGTCTGGATTAAGGATAAGAAATAGATTAAAACTGGACAAATTAGTTAACGACACTCTATGATTGGTTGAAGACAAGGGCCTTGAAGTGACCCTGTAAACCCATATTGTTAGGCAAGCATTTTGACCATGTAGGACAAAGATCATTCTGAACAAATTATTAATATTTGGGAACATACAGTGAAGGCTCTTACTTATTTATAAGCCATATATTTCTAGATAAGACCTTCCTACCATGAATGGCAAAGACATATGACATCCATTCTCAAATCTCAATCCCAATAGTTTAGCTATATGGCCACAGAAGGTCCCAGCTGGTACAGCAGAACTTATTTTAGTTGGTCCTTAATGAGTTTCTGCAAAAAAAACAAAAGTGGAAAGTGAATATGAGTGAGGAGAGACTCTCAGAGAGCAAAGAGAGGAGACCAATCACACAGTATTACAGTAACAAAACTGGATGGATGCAGGAACCAAAGATCACTTGTTACCGAAGTTCTCATTATCCCCAAGGATATTCTTGCAAGGTCAATGTATGGTAGCCATGCAAACCGAAAATCTCTGAGACTGTAAAGAGGGATTGCACTAAGTGACAGGCTTATTACTGGCATAACGAGGATCCCAGGATCCCAGGCAAACCTAGAGCCAACTACCATTAGACCCTCAACAAACAAGCCATGGCATGAAATGCAGAAGAAACAAGGGATGTGGTTACATATGTGGACTTTTGTCTCAGTGCTGACATGAAAAGAGCTTGAGAATCATCATCTCATCCTTACTATAAGGAAAAAGAAACAAATTGAGCATGGACCATCTATTTTGGACTCATCAAAGAGCTGAGGTCTGAGGAGAAAGCACAAATTCTGCACTAGCTGGCAGGGAATAGCGCAAGTCAGTAGAATAACCACTTGCCTGGCA
>NDGN011058581.1:0-12392 GCA_002564285.1 Tympanoctomys barrerae | reverse complement strand
ATAAGCACTTCCCTGGCAAGCGCAAGGGCCTGAGTTCAATCCCTGGTTCCACACAAAAAAAATCATAATAAATAAATAAATAAATAAACAAATAAAAATTACATGTGCTCCAGCATTTCCACTGCTAGATATATTCTCAAAAGAACTGAAAACCTAACCACACAAAATTTTATATATGAATAGCCATGGCAACATTTCTGTAGTCCCTAGCTATTTTGCAGTTGGACTTTCATGGACTCATTGTTTTGTGGGTTTTCAAAAAAATATTAATCTAAACTGTTTATCTTGGTTTTTTTTTGCTCTATCACAGGATTTTTCAGTACCATACAGTATATGTACATTGTTACAATTATGTAGGTTTATGAATCTAGAAAATGGTTAAGAATATTAGAAGCGTTTTTATAAGTGTGGGAAAGGTTTATAAGAGTGTGGGAAGTGTTTATAAAGCCATAAAAAATATAAAAATACTAAAATAAACATAACATTGCTATTTCACTGATTTTCGCTTATCGCAGGGGTGTCTGGAACATAACCTCTGTGATAAGTGAGGGACTGCTGTTTTCAAGATTGGTAAATGGTAGAAACAAGCTGGGTGCCTATCAATTGATGAACAGATGAGTAAGATATAGTCTATCCATGCCATAGAATATTATATGGCAAGGAAAGGAATAAATTACTGACACATGCTACAATATGAGTGGTCCTTGAGTACATTGTAAAGTTTCTTTCTTGCATGATAAAAATTTTCTAAAATTGATTTTGGTGATGGTTGAACAATTTTTTGAACATATTAAAAACCACTGACTCATGTCTTAAATGAGTGAGCTACATGATGCATCAGCTCTCAATAAAGCTGTCTATGGTTTTTTTTTTTTTAAGTCTCCTCCTACAAAATAGAAATACTTGTTAGTGAAGGTCATGCTGTGAAACAACTCATTAGTTGACTGCTGAGAGCACAATTTCAGACATGAAATACTGGGTGCATGCAGTCGGTGGGGACTGAGAGGGGAGGCGCAGGGAGCTGAGGCTCGGGGGCCACCTCCCCCAGCTCCAGCTGCCTCCCATCTGCCCTCCGGAACAGCTCACTCACACATGGTCACGTCTGCTGCACTGGATGCTCAGAGGAGAACCATTCTTTGCTACCCTTTCCTCAGTATGGAAAATCTATTTGTAGTGATAACCAATAACAACATTTTCTTGATTACTCTTACAGTATTAAAACAGTTGAGAATCTAACAGCACAAATACATTTCTATTTTAAGGATACTTCTATTTAAGTATATTATTCCAATTCAGTAACATATTTCAGTATAAATAAAACGTTGCATTTCTCCAATAGATATAGCATATCTCACAGCTCTATTCCATTCTATGGATCATATGTTCAACATAGGCTTTTCAGGTGGGTACAGAAGATGAAGGAGTTAGTCCGAGGCCTGCAGTAAGTGCAGCTCTATTTTCTCCGAGATAACCATGCGGTCGTTGTTTATTCAGACCCCTGTGTTTACATGTTCAAATGTATAGTTTCATATGGGCTGGAGATGTGAAGTTGTGAAGTCCTGGCTAGAAGACAGTTTGTGCTGTGCCAACAGCTCATGCTGTTTCTGACTTATTCTCACAAGAAACATGTGTGCAAGGGACAACTCAATAATTGGGAGTTCTCAGAATTAACTTCCATGTAGAATACAGTGCTTACTGAAGAGAAATTAGTAAAATGTGCTAATTTGAAGCTTACACATATATTATTAAAACTCAACAGTAACCATGGGGGTTGTTTAGAAATTAGACCAACAAAAGACTTTTTCAGGGAGGAGTATTTTATCACTAGTAATATTTAGAGTTGTTGGCACGTGGTGATAATAGAAAACAGACTGAATTTTACTGTTTTGTTTTTACTTGGAAATCTCAATACACACTGTACCTGCCCCCCAAAGCCTGTACCCAGGGTGCACTGCTCCCACCACCGCTTGTGGGAGACATCACTGATGTTAAGCTTTTGCCTAAATCTGTGTAGATTTACTATATCCAAAGTGACCAATTACTTATATAGTCTAGTAACAATAGTTACTGTCTCTCAAACACTTTAAAAATAATAGAAGTATATTATTTGAATCTAAATTTTTATGTTAGCCAGTTTTATGATCCTACCTCTGGAATTAAAAGGTTTTTTTTTATTTCTGAGCTCACTGAGGTTCTAATATTCAACCTAAGTTGTAGTAAGTTAAAGTCGATTTTTCAAGGCAAAACATGCTTTTGTTCTCCAGGAAGACTAACATTTACAAACTACTTATAGTCAGATATTGAACTTTTGGAACACCCAGCACAATTTTCTTTTTCATTTTTGTAATGAAAATGAGACACAGTTGTGCTGTGTTACCCAAGTTGGTCTCAAACTCCTGAACTCAACCAATCCTCTTACCTTAACCTCCAGGTTACCTAGAATCACAGAACATCCCACAATGCCTTGGTCACGAACTTTATTTTTAAATTTTGAAGACATTTTAATGTAAAATGTAGATGGTCCCTTAGCAGGAATAATAAAAAACAAATAATTGTAGCAATACCATTCTATAAAAACATTTGAAATGGTGGCTTGTGACAACTGTGTGATTTAAACTCTCAACAGAAAAGAAATTTAGGAGAAACACAGAAAAAAAGAAAGACCAGTTGACCCTATATTGTAAATCATTAAGAATTCTAAAAACTTCTATAAGTTGTTCCTACAAGAGGTCATCAAACTATATGGCAAATATTAAAAATGTTTTTGAACAGTTATTACAGTAAGAGACACATTTCTAAAAGCAATAGAATAAGTATGTTCCAAGTGAGGAGAATATTGTTGGTAATTTAAGAGAAAAATAATGGAAATGTATCTTATAATGTAATAGCTTTTTAAATTCAATTATTTGTCATATTTTTATCCCATCTTGTACATTCGAGATCTAGTTTGTTTGGAGAACTAAAATATCCCAGAAATCTATCTATTCATCCTTGAACCATTGTCTTGCCTGCCTGCTCGCCTGCCTGCCTGTATTTTGTTTTGTTTTGTTTTTTGTTTTTTGCCTTTTTTCCTTCCATATTTCATTCTTATTTTATTCAATTTTTCTTATATTCTAGGCATTGTACAAAACTTGTGTACAAAGTAGGGAATTACAAATATCAATAAGTTATTTCTGACTTCACAAATCTCTTGTGGCAAGGACAGGCATAGAAAAACTTCTTCTACTTCAGTATGACTAGTGCTGTCATGTAAAAATGATAGTGAGCTTCCAAAACATCAAGGCTCTATATGGGTGAAGAAAAACACTACATGGGACTGATATCTATGCTGGGATTTTAGCAGCAGGAAGGAGTTCTCCAGGAAGTACTATGTATGGTAGGGCAGACAGAAAACGTTGTATAGCCAGAGCACAAGATTACTTTGCCTGTTTCTGCTATATTTTTCTCAATTTTAAATTGAAGTAATTTGAAAACTGTCATTGTATTTAGTGTTTTATTGACTACCTCATATTAGTCATTAACCAAATTCTGTAGAACAGCTTGTCAAACTCAAATAAGATCTGAATGAATTTAGACTCTGAAAAATCTTTTATCTGATCGGTTCTATATATAGGAATTTTTAAGTAACTATTGTATAATTTTCCCCACCTCCATCTTGAAGCTTTAAGGAGTCTTATCAATTCTAATGGGCCACAACTTACATGTGAAGCCTGTTTATTCTGGTTTATTAGGCCCCCAAGAACAATGTGAGGAAAGTCAGTAGCCTCCACAATGCTTTTTTTCCTCAAAAAGTAGTTTAGGGTAAGAGGCTGGCTCAGCACATAGGAGGAAGCATCAGAAGACCTATTCTTGGCCTTCTCTCTCAACCCTGGAAATTCCTAGCCACAGAAAATGAGACAGTTGAGGAAAAGAGATCTACTTGTTAGAAATACAGCTACAATCACCCCAACTGAGATCAATAAGCAGCTACTCACCCCCAGTCCTAGATGTATGATGCTTGCTCTTATTGTTTTCCACAAGACCATGTATAAGTCAGCTTTCCTGCTCCTGAGACATGGTACCTAACACATGCAACTAAAATAAGAAGAGTTTTAATTTGATTTTCAGTTTTATGGGATTCTGGTTTTAAAGCAGAAGCATAGCCGAAGGGCCTGGAAGAGCAGAACTTCTCAGTTCATAGTGGCTAGGAAGGAAAAGAGGGATGAATGCTGGAGAGAGCCCGGGCCATACACTATACCCATGCCATGCCTTCCTGACCTACACAGACACACCCAAAACTGTGCTTCCTTAATCAGCTGTGTATTTATTGACCCAATTAAGGTGACATATTGACAGTTACAAACCATAGTAATATCTTCCATCCCTTACCATCTTCTTATACTATAAGCTTAACCCCTTCTCCTACAGAATTCAGGGGCCTGTCCCTACCTCCTCTTAACCCCTTAAATCTAGGCAGGCTGCTGAAGCAGCCCACACTGATGGTCAGTGGAAGAAGTGCTGTGTATTTTCCAAGACTACATTATCAAATGCTGACCATTGTTGCCTGGACTTTCAGGACACCCACCCTTGTGGCCCAACTCCTGTACTGTAGAAGCCCATATTAACCTATACAAGGAGACCATAAGGGGATGCCATATGTAAGGGCTCCTACGAATATCCCCACTCAGGTCCCAGCCAACATCAGCTATCAGACAGGAGCCAAAAAATGCCTCCAGATGATTCTAGTGCCCAGCCTCTGAGTAATTATTTTATTAGCATTTTATATTCTAAATTGACCTAATATACTTAACATAAATCTATATGATCTGGTATACTAAAAAGCTTACAGTGTGGGTCTATAATGACAAATGTTCTGCTTCTGGGTTTGTGTTGGGTGAATTTACATAGGATGTGCTCTTACATTAAGTATCATCCAAAAATCTTTTTAAGAAAAATTCCTTTCTTCATGTCTTCCTTGTTCACACCTAAAGTGAGGAGAAAAAAAATCCCCTAGTCTAGTGAGTCAGCCCCCTCCTGAAATTATAATGCTTTCACCATGGCTAAGAATCTATGAGCTATAAGTAGAATCCATTGAAATGATTTAAGGTAGCCCTTCCTGTTAGACTGTCAGCCTAGGGTTGGAATTGGATGCTCTCCATACCCCCTACTTCCTGAGTCTACCCAGCATGACATGTCACTCCATTACCGACCTGGCTTCAATATAACCACAAAGTTGCTTGTCATTCTCTATTTCTTGATTATCAACCTAGTAGAAGGGACCAACAAGTATAAGTTGCAGGAGATTAAAAGAAAATTAAAAACTATTATTTATTAAAAATTGGTATTTCTGTGATTGGGGGATAATGACAACCATGCACAAGAGTTTCCACCTTTGGTGACTAATAGTTTCAAACATCTTATACCTTTGATAAGAATGCACAAAACTCAGTCTCTCATAAAGGGCTGATGAAATTATAGGACAGTATGACCACTCTGGAAAAAAAAATTGACAGTTTCATAAAACTAATATTATGCAACCTAGCAATCATATCCTAGGTATTTGTCATAGAGAAATTAAAATCTATACCCACATGAAAGCAATATACTATCATTTGTATAAGCTCTATTAGTAATAGCAAAAGCTGTTAACTACCAGAATGTCTCCCAGTAGGCAAATGGTTAAACTACAACACATCCATACCATTGAATAGTATTCAACCATAGAAAAGAAAGAATTGTCAGTATATACAACTTGGGGAACTCTGGGTTTAGTTTACTTTGTGCTGCTATAAAGAATACCAAAATGATGATAATTTATAGAGAATAGAAATTGATGTATCATAGTTCTGAAGCCCGGAGAGTCCAAGATCAGGGCACTGGCAGGGTCTGTTGTCTGGATAGGCCTGTATTTTCCAGAGGGAAGAAACACAGTTCTCACAAGGTAGAAGACAGAAGGGCAAATGAACCAACTGCTGCATGAAGATTCTTCTCTAAGGGCTTTAATTCCACTCATAAGGAAGATGTTCTCTCATTTATTTATTTATTTATTTATTTAGTTATTTATTTTTATTTGGTACAGGATTGCACTATGCAGCTTGGACTGGTAGTGATCCTCCTTTTCTCAGCCTCTCCAGCACTGGGATTATGGGCATGCTAAACACGCCCTGGAGTTCGGGGCTGGTGCAGCATGTGGTGCAGGGGATCAAACCCCAGCCCCTGTGCTTGCCTAAGCAGGTGCTTAGTCCACTGAGCTATATCCCTTGCCCTGAGATGCTCCCCTCTCTGAATCACCTCTTCATGTTTTCCATAGTCTCACATCAGCAACACCTGAACTTTGGAGGGGATACTTTCAAAATACGTAACTTAAGGGCAGAACACTGAATGGTGAAACCAATATCAGGAGGCCAGAAAATATATGATTCCATTTAGATATTAATGTTGAAATGAACTTATAGAGATGAAGAGCAAACTCTTGAATGCCAGAAATTAGGGAAGGTGGACAGTTGGGAAGGCAGGTGTGATCACTAATAGATAGCATAAGGGAGATCTTTGTGGTGGAATAGTTCCATATCTTGATTGTGGTGGCTAGACTAATACATATGTGATAAAATGGCATAAGACTATACATAAATTGCACTAAAGTCACATTTCTGATTTGGGTATTGTACTCATGACATTAAGATGTAACCACTCATGGAAACTTGATAGATATTATGCAGAAACATCTTTTAGAAACTGTGACATGGAAGGAAAAGGTGCAAACCAAATAAGAAAGTCCTGTTTTAAATACAAGAAAGCTGAAAAGTTGCTATTACTTTCCATGGTTAGTCTTCGACTTGTAGAATATACTTATTGACTATGAATGGAAGATAGACACAATTAGAGAATAGATCATACATATTGGAAAGATGTAAAAATCAATCTGAGCTGGAAAGCAGAAAGTGGGAGGTGAGAGGGAAAAATGAAAGAATGAATGGCCTCCTCTTGTAACTGGAGCTGAGTGTCAGTAGTCAGGCAAAGTTCTGCAGACTGCTAACCACAGTGACAGAAAGCCTGACTTAGGAGATTTTTATTGTTTTTGTTCTAAGACTTTTAAAAAATACCTAATGAGATGTTGGAGGTCTTACAAAAGGGAAAGGACCCTATCTCCTCTTTCCAGATTTCACTTTTCTATTCATAAGACTCCTATTTCTATTTTAAGACCATTCACAAAAGTAAGGAGAGAATTGGAGTCATCTCTGTGTCAGGATCTAGTGCTGAATACTGGCAAAGAGCACTAATGTCTTTATCCTTAAAGATGAAGCATCCAATGGGCTCATCCTTTTGTCATAAGACAGACTCAGAGCTTCTGACACAATTGTGAGGTGTTTCCACCACCCTTAACCATCTTCGCATTCTGCCTTCTCCGTCCATTTTTTCTGTGTGTGAGGTTCTCAGTAACATACACACTTTGGGACCCACACATTCTACAGAATTAAAACTACTTCAAATTCATCTACAAATTTCACGACATCTGGTTTAGGTTTAGAAAATCTTTTCAATGGCTCTTAGCTCTGAATAAGATCAGGAATTAAAAGCCAGGAGTTTGGGTTTTCTTTTCTTTTCTTCTTTTTTTTTTCTTTTGTTTTTGTTTTCCTTTTCTGAAAGTAGTTTAGCTTTTGGAGGTAACTGAGTTCTCAGAGCTCCAACTAGGAGAAGAGAATGGGTCTGAAAGTAAACAGAATAGGGAAAAGTAGAAGAGTATAGGTTAGGAGGAAGACGCATAGAACTCAGAGGCCATTGGTTTCAAGTTGAGGTTGAGGGGGGCACTGTCTGGGTGAAGGACAGTTTCAAGTGTTCCATGTTTTTTCCTTTGCCTTGGCCAGTCACTTAAAAAAACAATTTCGGAATCTGAAGCTCCTTTTTCTTTTACCAATAAAAACTGCAGGTTATTTGATATTACTGTTTTTCACTGTAAGGTGGTTCTCAAAAGAAATAATTCTGTTGTTCTAAATCATCCTTGGTGCAATCATGCTATTCAGAAAGTTGGGTCATGCGTTTGAAGTTTGTAAAAGTACATGAATGAAACAGAAGGGGCCAGAGAGGTCAAGTCATTAGATTTAGATTGACAAATCATGAGAGCACGGAATAGTAGGTCTTAGGTATCCGTTCAGAGCTCGTGACTGGGGCTCCCACCCAGGTGCTGGACCTTCTCCAGTGGAAAACTTGATGCCTTGCAGTTCCCATGGGACAGAAGGAGTGGCAGTGAGATCTCTTCCTGAGTCGGTGTCTTGCAGATAAAACAGCAAGAGTGAGGAAGGTTCTTATCAGGTTTTAAAAACTGACCTTGACTATAGTTTCTCCAAAGAATGTTGATCAGGAAGAAACCTCTAGAAAGTCTTAGTCTTCAGCACCAACTGAGGAACTAACTTAGGCCTGTATCCTCCCCTTTGAACTTTTTGTGTTTGTTACAAGAAATGGCAAAGACAGATTGAAACAAGAACTAATTTTAAATAATAAGGCAGATAATCACCAAGGATAAAAGTTTTTTCAATAAACAGACATTCCAAAGATTCCTAAAAAGAGCTTCATAATCCTGTGATACAAAAGAAATTTAGCATTCTGAGGCCTTAAAGAAACAAAAGAATAAGGAAATCAGAGCCAGGCCCAATTTAGAATTTAAATTTTAAAGTCAAGGTCCACCAGGCCCCAGCAGGAGGTTAAGAGCTCAGTGAGCACTATCTCTCAGGTAGTCATGGTACAGAGGTTTCAATAGGATCCCAGCTGAACTACCACAACTGTCCAGTGACACTTCAAAATTGCCATCACATTAACCTCTCCTCTCCACCCCCACCATAGCCACGGCCTTCACACTCAGCTATATTCCCATCCCTTTTTTATTTCTTATTTTGAGACAAGGTCTCACTAAATTACTAAATCACTCAGAGGTCAAATGTTTGATCAGCCTGCCTCAGACTCCAAGAGGTCTGGGATTGCAGGTGTGCATCACTATCCCTACCTCACACGAACATCCTCATAAGGCCAAACCAAATTTATTGCTTACTATTGTCAAAAGGAAAAGGATAACTTTACAGAATTTTAGCAACACATTGAAAGGACAAGGACAAACACAAACTACTTTTGAGTCATTTTCAAGTGTGCTATAAAGTGGGTCATTTAATGTGGGGATGGGCTTAGGATTGATTAAATATCATGATATAATAGTTCAGGGCACAGAAAAGTTAGAATTTTGAGGTAAAGTTTTCAAAGAACCTTAGATAATCAACAGCTAAGGCTATCTGTTGAAAACCTGAGCAGGCTGATGTGTACCTAAGTGGAGTTTCCAGAAGTTTCTAACATAATAAAATCTTGAATTGTGTCTTCTTGAGCAAGAGCTTCCTGCAATAGCAAGCGAATGTCAACGACGATGGAGAAATGATGAAAATTAGTAAACTGTTTTGCTTGCTGATTTTTCTGTTCTCAGAAAATTATTATAGCTAATTGTGTATGGTTGCTGATGAAAAAAAAGTAGCACTATGTTGATTTTAGGACTGCAGAAATGAAGACAAGAGAAAGTAAGAGTATAATTTTATCACATTAAGAGAAAAAAGAGGGAACAGATAATGAACACTGTTAAGAGGTAAATCCTCATTTTTCCTATCAGAAAATCAGGAATAATTTCTAAATGTAGTAATCAAGAAAGACTACCATATTTGGGAGGGGAGACAACATTCTTCATTATAAGACTTGTATTTTTTTTAACCATACAAATTTATTATTTTGGCAAATGAATAAAAAAAATAAAGAAGGAAGAACTGATAAGAAATTGAAAAATAAGTAGAAAGATATGAGAATAAGAGGTAGGACTCAAGAAAGTGTTGCTGATCTTCCCAGGTTTCGAAGGAGCAGTGGGGGTAGGTGGCTGGGGAGAGGCGTGGAGGTAGGGGAGAAGTGGAGGCAAAGGGTGCTGGAGAAGTTCAGGCTGCAAAGAGGCAGCAAAACAGGAGGCTCTGACAGTGACAGATGGGTGAGGTATGTGGGAGCCTGCGTGCTGCCTCTTTTCCTCTCTCCTGCCCTCCCTCTTCACTTCTCCTTTTCCCCTTTCACTGATTGTAACATGGGCCTGAGGTAATTTTATTACAGTTTTTGGTGCATTCATTTATTGAATAGTTTCATGTTTCCTGTTAGTAATTGAAAAAGCAGATGAACCCAACATTTTCTGTTTCTCAAAAAAAAGTATATATTAAACCAAATTGAGTTGCTTTTTATATTTCTGTGGTCTTCAGTTGACTTTACTCTGTGGCTGAGGGGCTTTGAAAGACTTGGCCCTCCCCCTCCCACTAGCCTACACTACTCCCTGTGGTAAATGTAATCCTTTTCCTCATATGGCAGAACTTTTATTGTTTCCCTGGTGATTTGTGCTCTTCCATGACACTTGATTATTTTAACCTACTCTAGCTTTTATCTGTGGTAGCATAAGTTGATTATTTTTTATTCGTATATATCTGGTCCAGTAAGGTATTAAGCAGGAGCCTCATTCCTCCTGAAAGTGTAACAATCAATTTTAATTTTTAGCTAACTACCAATAATAAACACCTGAACTATGTGCCACCATAAGAAAATCCTAACTGGGTGAAATTCTGAAAGGTAGTTATTTACAAATATGACTCCTCAGCTTTATCAGACAAATGACAAGAAAAAGACGAAGGAGTCTGTTCTCAAATCAGAAGCTATGATAAATTAAAGATTTCAGTGCTCATGGAGGGCCTAGGGAAAGAAAGATAGGTATTATGTAATGTTATGTTTTATTAGAGAAATGTTAGCCTGGAAGCAGAGGCTACAAGGTCTACTTTCAGCCTTGCACTAACAGTCTGACTGTAAGCAATTCACTTTTCTCTCAACTTGTATTACTTTATCCATAAAATAGAAAGAATAACAAGGTCTACAATATAATGCTATTTTGAGGATTAATTGAAATAATCAATATGAAGTACTTGGTATAGTGCTGGGCATATAGTAAGCATTTAGCAAATATTAACCTTTTTTTATCCTTATGGTTGTTGCTACTATAGATTCACTATTTGACTTCAGACAAGTGAGTTTACTTATTTGGGCATCTGTTATGACCAGTGAATTTTTACTTAACTTTCTTTTTGTGACACTCCAGTGTGGCTCTCTTCTATCTAAGATCCACCATTTACCACAAGAGCAAGGTGGTGCTCTGTAGAAAATGAGCCTCCAGAAAAAACTTGTATTTTATCCCTGTAAGTACTTAGCAGACATACTTTCTAAAAGTGTTACAGAGGTATGGGGAGATAGCTTGGTGGCAAAAGTGCCTGCCTGGCAAGCACAAAGACCCGAGTTCAATTCTTGGTACTGCATGCTGTGCCAGCCCCTGGTTCCCTGAGCCAGTCACCAAAACTGGAAGTGGTGGCATATGCCTGTAATCCCAATGCTGGGGAGGCTGAGACAAGAGGATCACTATGAGTCTGAGCTGCTTGGCAAGACCCTGAACCAAATAAATAAATAAACAAGCAAATAAATGATGTTTAAAAATAAAATAAAGTTATTACAGAACAAGTTCAGTTATATTTAGGTCTTAAGCAACATCAGAGACTACTAAGAATAAACTCTTCCAAATCGTCCCCTAATTAACTGCATACACCCAGAATCTTATCCACAGTCTTCTCCTTTCAAAGGTTGCTCAGCCTGTTTGCTTAGTTTCTCTCAAAATGACTGGCTGCAGCAGAATGAGTCTGCCCACCTTTTTTCTCTGCTATCCCAGAAGAGAGTGAAGGTTAAAAGGAAGGTAGGCAAAGGCCCCTGCTCTTCATTTTAAGAATGACTCTGCTCATCTTTATGGAGACTGTTGAGGCGAGATTGGTTCCAGAGGATCTAGAAATTGAACTTACATCCCGTCCCGGGGTAGTGAGCTCTTGCCCTTCTTGTCTTCCCTGGATCTTAACAGTCTGTCACTGGTCATAGCTCCCAATACTTCTTCCCATTTCCCTTTAACCATTCGATCTAAATTGTAAATGACTTTTTGAAACCCCTTGTTTTAAATAAATAACAAATGTTCCATATGGTTTGGTCCAGAAGGTGCATAAATAATAATATTTTTTCTTGCTTTTTGATTATTTAGATGCTGGTCAACTCTGTCAACACCATTCATAGAGTTATTATAATCATAACCCATGATTGGCATTTTTTAGTATTGTTTCTTCTTTCAAGTTCTATCATTTCTGTTATTAATAGTTGACACTAAAGAGTTGGCTTTTTTGTCTTTCCACTTCATAACACAGACCTCTCCAGTTATGCTTAGATCTTAATGATATGCTAACATATGCTAACATTTATCCCTTTTTCAGTTGTTTTCTTTTTTTGCATATTTATTTATTTATTTTGACATCAGTTATTTTAAAGAAAAAATATAA